>PVKA01005178.1:0-92659 GCA_004027165.1 Ctenomys sociabilis | reverse complement strand
TTTTTTTTTTTTTTTTTTTTTTTTTTTTTTTTTTTTTTTTTTTTTTTTTTTTTTTTTTTTGTCTTTTTGAGACAGGGTCTCACTATGCAGTTCAGGCTGGCCTTAAGCTCACTTTGTAGCTCAGGCTGGTCTCGAACTCACAGCAATCCTCCTGCCTCAGCCTCCCTAGTGCTGGGATTACAGGCCTGCGCCCCCACACCCAGCTAAGTTCAGTGAAACATCAAATAAGACTTATTATGTCACATGCCTGGTGGTCAGATTAGAGAAACATGTGAATTTAATTAATTGCTTTGTTCATTCTACCCTGTTTTTAAATCACAGTGAAATTGTGGATAAAAAATACCTCTAACAGGGAGAAATATTTAAATGCAAGGTAATTGTAGTTCTGAAGTTATTGGCACATTATTTTCAGATTAGGCTTAAAAAAGCTTATTGGAGCATCAACCAAATAGCACAGCAGGTTAAAGCACCTGCAAGCAGGCACAGGGGCCAGGGGTTCAATCCCCAGGCCTGTCATATTGATCCCACCCCCAGGTCACACTGAGACAGCAACTGAGACTGGGTGTGGTAGTGTGTGTCTGTAATCCCAACTCTTGGGAGGCTGTAAATAGACAGATCACTGTGAGACCAATCTAGTGGTGAGACTCTGAACACCCTGTAGACTGTTCACTAAAATACAAGAAAAACAAGCACTTAATATCCCCATGTAATTATATAGATAGATAGATAGATAGATAGATAGATAGATAGATAGATAGATAGATATAGATGTTATTCCTTCAAAGAAGGAATGTGTGCACCACAAGAAGTCTCTAATTTTAAGAATGCTTGTTATTTACTTTTTTCACCACAGAGATCAAACCCAAGGTCTCTCATGTGCCAGGCAAATGTTGTACCACCATGCAAGACCCAGAGTTCTAAAGTATTTATGTAAAATAAAAACATATAATCAAAATTATAATGCCCTAAAATAAGAGCCTTCTTAATTTATAGGATATAATAGGAAAAAACTATAATTTCATTCACTTCAAGAAATCAGGGAAACCCCACTGCAGAGTTTGATGTTGAAATGAGTTTCAAGAGTGAAGTAGAAGTGTTTCTCTTTGTGTGTGAGATCATTTGACCATGCAGATTATCCTCTCACAATAACATAAAGAGACAATCTGAAAAATTAAAAATCTTATGTTTAAGAAAACTAGAAGGGGCCAAGGAGATGGCTTAGGAGAATAAGTGTTTCCCTGGCAAGCGCAAGAGTCTGAGTTCAATCCCCAGTTTTGCTAAAATAAATAAATAAATAAATAGAAATCTGTTGTACCATGTACATGCGTGAATTGGCATTGTGCCTTTCAACCAAAGACTTACATCATTTGTTCACATATGCGGACTTTCAGAGCATGTAAGAAAGATCTCACATGTGCTCAATGCCTATAATTGAAGGGAGTCAGACCAGAGATGAAGTGAACATTTTTAACACAAAGTCATATCCCTGAGTTAACTTGATGCCTGATTTAATTGAAGTTAATACCTCTTTTTTCTATCTGCCTACCTGACAAAACTAAAACAAAGCAAAACAAAAATGTGGAGAAAATGTAGTATTCCTAGGAGATTCCATCTTTTATACTATGCTGGGCATAGAAATAAAAAGATAATAGAGCCTGAAACAGTTGAAATGTGACTAGAACATACAAAGACACATAGACGCAGACAACACACACACACACATACACACACAAACACAGTAAAATCAAGCACACAAATGCTGTGAATACCAGAGTTAGTATATGAAGACATTAAAATAATTACAGTACATTCAAGAAATCATAGCAGGGGCTTAAAAATAAATTATTATGGAAAATTTCAAGAATTAGAATATGTATAATGCATTAAATGTATTTTAGAGTAATGTAATGAAAAATTAGTATGAGAAATTAATAGCCAGTTGAGCATAACAGAAGGTTAATAATGTGAGAGATATAACAATGGAAAATATATTAATTAGAGCTAAGAAAAGAAAACAGAGCAGAACCGAAGGTCCCACAGAGATAGAGTCAGGAGGACAACTATACACATCAGTAGATTTCTGGAAGTAGAACAGAAACAATGAACAAAACAGATAATGCTTGAAAATACAATTGATGAGGTTTGTCCAAAATAGAGTAGAAAGTCTATCAACATTTTCAAAAAGGTCCACATCCCCACTAGAAATATAAGTATAAAGAATATTCATGCAAATAGTTTAATTATAATATTTCCAAAAAGGACAAGAGTATAAAATAGTAGCAGAAAAATAGGCCACTTTGCTTCAAAGGCAAGACTACAAAAAGACAGCTTGAATTCTCAGGAGAAACAAACAAGAAAGCAATGAAATGACATCTTGGAAGTGTGAGTAACATTAAACCACTAGCACAGAATACTATCCTTCCAAGAAATACTGTTTAAAAGTAAAAGCAAGGAAAAATATGTTTTCACCAAGCAAAAGGTGTGTCAATAGAAATACTAGTGGAAAGTTTTAAGAGGCAGAATTACTTTTATTAGTACGAGTGCAATATTCAGAAATAAAGAGTAGATAAGTAGTTAATTATTTTACAAATGAATTGTATAAACAAATGTTCAAAATTAATTTTTAAAATATTAAAGACTAAACAAAAAAACAATAAAGACTACAATAAGGAAAAAAATCCTGCAAATAACAAAATGATATCTATAGTTTAGTTCAATAGCTATAAACCAACTCAAGATTCCATGTAAAAGAGAGTTTCAAACTCTATTAATAAATCTCAAATAGTTGCCACTTGCAGGAACGAGATTTAAATCCTGCAAACAGAAAATGTAAAAGAATGAAAAAGAAAGGTATTTTACTAGATAAGACCCTGGACTTTAAAAGAACGAAGTACTATTAAAGAGAGTGGCATTTCATAGTGAAAAAAAAATATTCGCTAGAAATATAATAATCTGGTAATGGGGAAGGACTCGGTCTAACGAAGGGAGACAGTGGCTGGCTGGCAAAGCCTGGCTGTTGATGATTTAAGGTGAATGAGAGCAGGAAGTTCAGCCCATGCTTTTGAGTTTAGATGAGAAAGAAGAGAAAAGGATAAGGTGCTCAATGCAAAGGTCTTATAACAGAGGAGACTTGGAAGTCATTGATTAAAGAAAACATTGCTATAACATAGCACTATTTCATGTGCATTGTGCTGCAAACAAAGCCGTCTTCAGGACAAAGGTCTTGAATTTTCCAGCTACTTTCTATGTGACCTTGACTTCTCAACTCTTTACCTCTCCTGTTTCAAACTGAAAATATCAATATTGACCTTCTAGGGTTAGAAGGTCATCAAAAAACTCTTACAAATCTAAAGAAATACAACAAAGTACAATGAAGAAAATACTCCGAATTCTATACCCTTTAAATTTTAAGGAAACTCTAATCTTTGCATCATACTTGAGAGAATATCTTATTTGTTTGTGGTCTAGAAGCTTTATCTGTGAAATTTAAACACCACTTAGTGTTAGAATATTTCTCAATTCTTCATGCACCCCATCTCTGAACTCTGTGTGATTTGCTGGACAGTCAGAGATATTCTGCCATGGAAATCCCATGAGCTCAGCTAAGGTAGTCTGTGGGCTTTTGCAGAAAGATTACAGAATGAAACAATGCAGAAAGGATTTCTCTGTAGTAATATGACCTCATAGAAGATAACAGTGGTGTTACAAGTATACTTCAACTGGTGACAGCAGCTAAGAAAATACTGCCGTAGAGAAGTCGTTTGGCAGGTACAAGACTCAAGACATAAAATGCTAATACTTCTGCTACATTAAAAATTAAAATCTGGGTGTCATCTACCTGACATTTTCAGCAGATGAGGAGACATTTGATGAGGAAGGAATAGAACATTAAGTTGTAAACTAAAAAACATGGGACAATCCTTGCAGTTGGGGAATTTCTTTCTCCTCTACACTGCTGTCTTATAGAGCTAAGGGAATGCCGGATGTGGTTAATGATACAGCTAGTGACCACTGTCACTTCTTCAAGGAATGATTGTCTTCTACTTAAGGTGGCTGTCCCCATTCCTTAGCATCTCTTGCTACATAATTTTTAAAAGAAACAGTTTCAGTAGACAAGCATACCTCTCTATCCAGATGTGTTCCTAAGTATATAGGAAAAAAAAATATGAAGAGGAATAAGCCCATCAGCAGCCTGGAAGCTCAGAATATCAAGGCAGAAGTTCTGTGAAGTATGCAGTTTATACGGGACCATTTTTAGTGTTCAAGGCAAAATCACCTAAACATTGTCCACATCACTATTTTCATCTCTCATTTTTGAAAGCATCACATATGGTCATAGACTACATTTCTCTACACCTCATTTTAGCTGAACAAAAACCAAATAGCTCAGAATTTCTTCCTTTAAATAATCTCAGTTAGATTAGCATGAATAAACGATGTGTGACTGGGAAGCTTTTGTGCTCTGAGGAAGAGCACTGAGGTCCACTTGTTGTGGCCATCACAACTGTTTCCACTTTGACACCCACATGCCTCTCTCCTTGACTGTTGACCTGAGAGTCAGAGACCTCAGGCAGACAAATGTTCTTTGCTGAAACTGAAAGTAGTCACAAAGAGACAGTGCTTTTGTAGGCCTTGCTGCCCTAATTTCCTCAGGGCCCACACCCAACCATGTCCCTGTAAACACCAACTCACTTTTTCAATTAATTGAATGTGATGTTTTCTGATGTCTTCAGCCCTTTAATTCCAGTCTCCTCTGGCAAGGGTGTGGAGGACCATTTTGCATAGCGTTCTCATTCCATAATACTCACAGTGATCTAGTTCTTATTACTGGACCACAGTTCACATAAGAGGATGAAATAACAGCAGACAAAGACAAAAAGGGTTTGTCTTCTTTTGATTGTGAAATGTAACCGTACATGTCTATGTGTAATAGAAAAGGGTTGTTTTTCAAAATATTTCTAACACTAATTCAGTAACTAGTTCAGAAGTCATTATTTGTATGGTCTGGAGCAAAAAATTATGTTGAGGTCAACATAGCATGTTATATTAAACTTATGGATTATGAAATGAACCACAAATACCACATCTCCTTCAAACATCACAGTAGGGCACTCAATACACTATCCTTAAAATGCTGTTAATTTTTTCATATAAGTCCCTGTTACTAACATTATTTGTTACTAACATTATTTTCACTGTCTCTAACATCATGGGTCAGTCTCTACTATGAACTGTAACAAGATTTGCAGAAGCTTAATTAACATTTTAAGAGACATGCATATATGTCCATTTTGACTGCAATGTAAAATTTTTGATACTGTAAAATGCCCCTTAGCTTTCATGAGCAGCTCTTCCAAATATCTGGCTAATTCTCTTAGGTTTCTGAATAAGTTGATAGAGTTCATGTCCGCCTATAGCCCTGATTAAAGAAAAAGACAAAAGTCAGATACAATTGAATGGATTAGAGAGCTATGGAAGCAAGAGAGCTAGAGAAGTCAAATTTTAGAGAAGGCAAAATCTGAGGCAGGTGACAACTCATTGGCCAGGCGTCCTTGAGAATTTGATGAAAGTAAAGCAAGAAAGAAGTTTGGTTGGACAGTGGATCCCACTAGAGAACAGAAAATGTGGCAGCGTATTTTGATTGTTTCATTGTTGTGCAGAGAGAAAACAGGAGAGACAGAGACACAGGGAGAGAGACAGACAGACTCTTGTAGAACTTCAGGAATGATTTCTCCAAGCTTAAAAGGTAACTTGAAGCTTCATACCTAAAGGAGATCTACTGTAAACCAGCCTTCCTGAAATGAGATTAAGGTCAAGATTTCTGTTCAAAGGTCTAGGCAGTTATAATAAGATGACAAAAAGAAAACATAGACATGGAAAAGAAATAAAGTTGCTATTGTGCATGTATGATATTTTGTGATTATAGTGAATGAGGCTGGGGAGATGGCTCAGTGGAATAAGCGCTTCCTTGGCAAGCACAAGGGTCTGAGTTCAATCCCCTGGTTCTGCCAAAAAAATTTTTTAAAAAAAGTAATCATAGTGAATCAAAGGCTGCGATGGTTCAGCCCTAAAGTGTCTCCCAAAATTCTCATGTTTCCAGAGGTGGATGACTAGATCATGAGAATGCTGTAGTCGTCAGTGAATGAGTTCCTAGTGAACGTCCCATCGGGAGGCGAGACCCTGTTGGAGGTTGGCCCCTAGCGGTGTGTGCTCCTCTCTAGACCTGTCTTCTCTCTGTACTTCTGGCTGCCATGTGGTGAGTAGCTGTCCACCTCAGCCCTTCCACCACACCACTTCCAGCTGGAAACTAGCTACCTGTGGGCTGGAACCACTGGAACCACTAGCCAAGATAAACTCCCCTCCTACAACTCTGAGTGTTGGGTATTTTGTCCCATTGGTGAAAAAGTGACTTCAAGGTTTGACAGTAAAATATAGCAAATATTTAAATTTAACAATTTATATTACTGTAAGCTACACGTTGTGACAAATAGCCCTCAAAATACATCCTGTCACTATTATTCTAGGCATTTTATAAACCAGTTATGGAAATCTTCATGGCTATATTTAGTTCCACTGTTGTGATGTGTAACTTGGTGTCCTGAGTTGATTCAATCCATTTACCATTCATGGTCATTTTAACATTGAAGATGAGCCAGAATTGCACAGCAGCAGGGCCAGTGAGTAAGGTCAGTAAGACACACTGCAGTATTTTTATGAGCCTGCCTTTCCACTGCATTTTTTTTTACTGCATCTTGTAATGATATTCATGAAAATGAACTTCCAGAACTATTCAGAAAGTATGGTAATGATGAGATAAGTGTATTTAAGGTGAGGTGGAATAATTTGGGAAATTAATGGCAATGCATTTTTTACTGTACCAGCAAGCATCATGTGTATTTCGTTTCTGTGTTTGCCACATCTAATGCCCCTTAAATACAAAGCCCAGGATAGTGACTTCTTTTGGGCTGGCCTGCCATGGCTCTAGCTCCAGTAGAAATTAACTGCTACTTTGAACCTTTAAACATAATTGTTTGGTATTTATTGCATTACACTACTTTGTGTCTAAATATGTTTCTGTGTTTGAAGGGGAATTTTTCATAACATTTTGTTTCTGTTGCCATTTACCTTCAGATTGAAGGGTAGAGTGCTTAAATTACATTACAAGAAAAAACAGAGAGAATTCTGATTGCAAAAACTGTGGACCTGGCTTAAATCTACTGATTTAGAAATATCCATTTTAATTACCTGTATGTTCATTTCTGTATTCTCTGTGGTGTTTTAATAAAGATCTAGCTCAATGTCTTTTAAGAGCCTACACAGAGTTTTTAAAGTGTCACATTTGGGACTCACGCAGAACCAGTGCCATTCACACTCAATTCACTGTTAATTCAATGTGTGTACAAAGAGAAAATTTCATATGAAGGGAACGAGTTCACCAGAGGCTTGGACCCTGGAGAAACAACTACTAAAGGAGCTCGGTTCAGAGAGGAGAGCTACTAGGTACCGCTTCTTCTGGTCATGGCTGGAGGGTATCTCCAGTCGGACTCACTGGAAGCCAGCAGAGGCACCAGCAGTAGCCAGCTCTGTGTGCTTTAGTTCAGCACCTCCTGAGGGGTCTCCTGGTGTCTTAGTTACTCTTCTTTCATTGCTGGAACAAATGCCCAAAACCCAAAATGAAGGAAGAAAAGGTTTTCTTAGTTCACAGTTACTGGAGGTTTCAGACCACACTCTGGCTCTAAGGCACAGGGGCAGATGCCAGAGAGCAACCGTTCATGGGGGCAGCAAGCAACAAAGGGCAAAGGGAGTAGCAGCAGCTCTGGCAGCCCACTAACTTCTCTCCCCTCCTTACATTTTAATGCAAATTACCTGCCCCAGGGCAAGTGCAGCATCCACACCCACAATAATCAATCACACTCCAGAAGTAGGTCCCATGACTGCTTGAGGCTTTGGGGGACAATGAGACACAACCTTAACACCTGGGTAGACACCGGAATAGAGGACTACACTACAGCCACAGGTTGTGGTGGGAGGAGATGTGGTAAGCAAAGGGCTGAAAATTTCAATTATTAGTGTGAGATGCTCTCTGGGAGGATATACAGTTATTTCCAAGGAAAAATGGAGAAGAACAGCTGTATGTACAGTATAATTTTGTGTAGTCTGCTTTTAAGGTACTTTTAAAAATCAGTGGGCAGATATCTAAAGATGATCAGAAATTAAGAAAAGGCCTAAAAATTGATCTGTGTGCCTAATTTAATTTCCCTCTACAACAGAGTAACAGAATCAGAGAAGCAGTAGTTATAGTCAGCCTTATTATCCAAAAGGGACTAAGCATAGAAAAACTGAAAAATGTGTTTGTTGAACTTCTCACCCTGTGCCACTTAGTGAAGTGTCTGAAATGACGAGTCCAGAAAGAAGGTGAGTGGGGTTTTCACTGGTGTGCAGGCAGATTGTCCTGAGCAACGCCAGCACCTGCCGAGGAGACAGGAGTGGCATGGGTTGGAGAATGGAGCAGAACTGCTCGAGGACGTCCTGTATTCATTCCTCCTTGGCATTATTAATTACTTAGAGGGAGGTCAGCTGTCAGACTCTTGCACATGGATGGGGGAGTTTTTCCATCAGCTAAGTCTCTTACTTGGGTTGGTGGAAAATAAATTTCCTCTTGTACCTTTTGCTTCTCTGAACATCTTAAAAGGAATTGATCAAGCTTTCAGCAAAGTGTTAGATTTTATTAAAATCCTTAAAATTAAGTGAGGAAAACTGGAAAGATCTACAGGAAGGGAATGAAACTGTCAAAACTAAAATTTCGGCTTATGTATCTGTCTGTGTCTTCTCCATCACTTTTTATGTCTGGTCCTTCGTTATTTCTTGCCTGAATGACTATAAAGCCTCATATTACCAAGATGGTCCGTTAACATTCTCCTGGCTTCGTTTAAATGTGACTGCTGCTCTGCTGCTCAGAGCCAGCTGTCACTTCGTGTCTTTATAACAGTGTGGACAGACCTCGCACAACCTTGATTCATTCTTCCTCTTTCCTTTCACTTTCAAAGAAATCAGTATTTTGCTCTGAGTATCCAAAGACACCAACAGAAATTTGAAATATTTGTTTCTTGGCTTTCAAAATGTTCAATACACCTGATTTAAATGTTTGCCTGTAAATTTCCATGCACAAATAGGTGATTTTCTAGTTGTATACATTAACTTCAATTGAGATAAGGAATTCACAATTAAGGGGTTTGAACCTTTATGAAGCTACAGATTGTTGTTGAACGATCTGGATGAAATTGGCCTCCAGGGTCTCAGATGTCTTGTCTGTCTGAGCCCTAAGTGAGCATGCGCAGTGTATTTATTGAGACGCTTAGTACCAAACGGCAACATACAAGAAACCCTCTAAATCGCGAGATCAGGATCTTGTGACAGTATCACAAGATGTATTCCGTTATCTTAAAACTTTAACATACACAGGATCTCCTGTTCTTCTCTCTTATGACAGTTTTGAGAAAACAAATGGGATTGCTCTGTCCCAACAGCTTACCACCAGGTGCTCATAGTCTTATTTTTCTCTGATGTCCTCAGAGATCTGTCATGAACCATACAGCAAAAAATTATTACAAGGAATTTGTACATCCATTATCTTCAGTCTGAATATATATATATATATATATATATATATATATATATATATATATAGCAGATATGTATTCTGTTTACCAAATTTCAATTCACTGTGGATTCTGATGTAACTAATTAATAAAACTAATTTAAAAGCATCACCATTGACATCATAGCAATTTTATTTATTTTATTTCCTGACAGAGCTGTACTGAACGTGAACTAAACCACTGAGCTACATCTCCAAAGTCCTATTAATTACTGCCTTTAAACCTAATATTTTTTCCAACTTTACATCCCTCTTGTTTGCTCCCCACCATCGACAATCCTTGATTTCACTGATACATCAATCTTTCGATTTTCTCAACTTTGTCTCAATGTTAGGTCAATTATTGTGTGACCTTTTACAAAGGAAATTACAGAAACATCGCTGACTAAAAATACTTGTTTCACTCTACATCACATATGTTATTTTGAAAAGCTTTAGAAAGGCTCAAATCAGTAGCTCCTGAAAGATATAATTTACTAATTATGATTTTAAGTGCAGCACTCTGACAGCTAAGCAAATATAAAGTGTAGCAACAAAATATTTCCTAAAATATTGACATCATACTAATTATCAGTGATCTTTGTTTATATGAACAAGCAAAAATAATACATGGAGGAGAATTCTGAAAGGCAATTGTGTTGCAATAATCTTTTCATAGATGCTTGCATGGACTAATATTTCTCATAAACTTGTACTGAAAATTTATAGAGAAAACACTCTGGTATTTGTTTTAGCACTTTAGTAGCAAACTTTCAGAGAAATGAGGAAATAGAAATTTCTTTTGAATAATTGGGCCAAAATAACTTAATATGTGATTACATATTTTATGATACATCATGGATAATCACAGTAGTATGATGGAGATTTATATTTCTCAATTGCTTCTTTATTAGAAAAGGTAATTTTTCATGGAATTTGTTCACAACACACAGAAAGAATGAAATTAGAAAACAATACTGAAAAGAAAGTAACTGGTTCTATGTATGCCCTTCCCTTTATCCCCACATTGTTCCAAATTCCACTTTGGCTACTTTTCTAGATAAAAAGCTATCAGGCAATGTAAAATACCTATTCAGTTCCCTGAAATATTTGCCAGGTTACTAGAAAAGCAACGAACCAGTCCTGCCTGTGGAGATAACTGGAGCTGAACATGATTTGTATTTTTTATGTGATCTCAACCTTCTCATAAAAGCAGCTATAAATTAGAGGTAAAGCTTACATTGCTAATTGCTGTGGATAATAGGATTTTAAAGAGGAAGGTGATTGTGTATTTTTCTACTTTTAGTTTAGCAAGAGATCATTTTTTCATTTTTTTATATTTTAGGGAATGGTCTACAGAGTGTTCTAGATTAGACTCACAGTGATCTGCCTGTTTACAGCCTCCAAAGAGCTAGGATTATGGTCCCACACTACCATGTCAAGTCTCAATTGCCATATGAGCATACCCTGGGTGCGGGCCGGGGGCGGGCCCTGCACAGAAGGCCCTGGGATCAAACCCCTGGCACCTGTGCCTGCTTGAAGATGTTTTAATCTGTTGAGCTATTTGGTCACCTGAGAGATTTTTTTTTAAAGAAAAAGTTCTTCTATAAGTTGCAAGCAACTGTGCTCAACAGAGACTCTGTTATTGATAATAATAGAGGGCAAAAAAGAAAAAAGTGACAACATCAGTGGAAATAGATCAAGGAGTGCTTGACCCTTGGCTTTTCTCAACTTACAGCTCGTAGCCTTGATCGTCTTGCAGTGGCCAGAGAGCTCCTGGTACCTCAGAATCGAGCCTGCTACCAGGCAAGGACTGGCACCCAAGGAGTCCTCGAAAGAACTGAGCACCAGCGCTCCGGCCTCCCTCTGCCAGCTCCTTGGCCTCATTTTTAGAAGTCTACTTCAGAAGGAAGGAGGGAATCTTTACTACTTGCAAATCAAAGTTGAGATCTTGAATTTGAATTGCTATTCAAAACAAACACTAATTTAGGCTGAAGTATAAACTCTTATTAAGCTATAATTTTCCCTTCAGCTTTTTTATTACGGGGTTGCCTTAATCATATTTGAAAAGTAGATTTAATCATATAACATGTAGCTAATCAGGTATCCTCTCTTTATCACCTAACATCTTATACTGTGCAGTTTGTTAATTATGTTAGTGTTTGTAGAAGCATTCAATTTTATGTTAAAAATGAACACATTTGTAGCATGTTGGACAACATTGTGAACACTCCAGTTAATATTGACTCAGTGAATATTCACAGCAATTCCATTAATATACTATTAATGCAATTGCTCCCATTGAGTAATGAAACTGAGGCCCAAGGAGGTGAAATAATCATTGTTACACGTCGCACAAAGGCCAGGGGCAGCGGCGCAAGCTTAGGCAATCTTGTTGCACATCCCGTACTTTCACATTAAGCTGTTCTTTCTCTGAAAGCTGGATCCTTCAATGCTACAAATACACTCAGGAAAGTTTCAGTAAATCTGCTTCATAACGAAAGGATTCCTTTCTTCTTCATTTTATTCACTATGCTGAAATCACCTCATGGCAAACTACCTTTTAATTGGAAAGTCATTCTGCTTTTTGAAAAAGATACTGGTTGCATAAGAAATAATATCAAGAGTCAAAAATTAGAATCACTTCAAATTTAAAAACAGCACACCAAAGGAAACCACCAGAAAGAGAGAGAGAGAGAGAGAATCTATAGAATGAGAAAAATTGCCAGCTACTCGTCAGGCAGTAATTGAAAATAGCTAAGTTTTGACAACAGATTTTGTATTCATAAACAGATAAATGGATAAAATTTGATTTAGTACAATGCTATACTCTGACTCATACAATTTGACTTAGTAAAATGTCCTACATATTTTGTGCATTCTTTGGTCTTTTGATGTGTTTTATAATCTATATATATGGTTATCAACTTCATAAGATTTTATAAATAAATGAATCTGATCCAGAAAAATAAAATGGAGGTGGAGGGATGGGAAAACTGAGTTGAAATGTGATAAGTACACGTATACCATCCCTACATGAGTGTAATCATTATGCACTACAACATGTACTAATAAAAGTCAAAGAAAAGTCATTATCTCTTTTACGTATTGCATAAATCATCTACTTATGTTAATGTCTCATTCTTCTCTCCTTGCTGGGAGAAATACCTCGCTCTCAAATAAAGGAAGGAAAGGTTTATTGAGCTCACAGTCAGTCAAGGTTTCAGTCCATACTCGGCAGGCTTTAAGGCAGAATGGCAACTGGCAGAGAGTAGCCATTCATGGCAGTGGCAAAAAGCAAGAGCAAATCGTAGGAGTAGTGGCAGCAGTGACAACAGAGAGCAAGGCTGTCTCTTATGTTATATTCAGGCTATCTGCCACAGGCTGGGTGTAGCATTCACACCCATAATCCCAGCAGTACTCAGACCCATAATCCAGAATAAGATTTCATTTGTTTATTTTACATTCTTATATTGGTATAAATAAGATTTTTTTTTTTAAAAATTAGTAATTTAAGTCTTAAGCTAGTTCCACAATTATAAATATCTATTGCAAAATTATTTTGTGGAAGTACCTTCTAAAAGTCTATATAGACTAAAAACTCATGGAAAAAGTATTAGAGAAGGACCCTTTTGAAAGGCAACAGGAATTGTATGCTGTATAGGCTCTGTCTATGGCATTTTGTCATTGTATTGGGTCAAGGTCTGATAAGTAAGTCAACACAATGTCACATGAGTAAACATCTGGTTCCCAAGTAAAGGAAATACAGATGATTTTTAAAGATTGATCACAGAAGAATAATTTTATAAATATATTTTTTCAGTGGAATTTGAAAAATAATGCAACAAGTTCATTTGGAAATCTTAGGTCAAAGTTTCTTAGCTGTGGGCAAAAATGGATTTTGGTCAGAGTATGAAGGAAACTGTATCTAATTTCTCCTACTCTATGTATTCCTAAGCCTCTTTACATGCTTTGATTTTTTTCAAAGGATCATATGTGGAGTAAGTATTTCAGTCACAATCTCTTGTATTGAACAATTCAGTGAAATTTAAAAAATAAATGAGATTTATGTGTGGTGGTGCACACTTGTAAGCTCAGCACTCAGGAGGCGAAGGCAGGGGGAACACTGTGAGCCTGGGCTATAGTATGTCAAGGCCAGCGTGAAATGCATAGTGAGTTTTTTAAAGAAAAAACTACTGATTTAGAGTTGCCTGCTTCATTTGAAAGTGAATCGTGGTTAAAAAAAAAAAAAAAAAAACAATGGGGGGGAGAGATTATCACTATAAAAATTAAAATATTTCTCAGAATCATAGTGCTTGCTTAAAAAAGACATGACAATCATACAATGTGCCAGTTTTCTCATTTTACTACAGGTTGGTGAAATTCTACCTCAGACAATTGACTAGACTCATGGCCTGGTAGGTAGCAGTCACTACCCTGAAGTCCACTGAGCTGTTAGACTTTAACGATATCTTCACACTTTCCGGTTGAAGAGATCCTTAAAGAGCATATTAAAAATGTGATGGCATTAGCTGAGAATCTAAGAAGGAAGAGTTTGGTCCCCCATGAAGCAGATTTGAGATGATACTTTCTTACTATACTCCTCAGAGATGGATGATCTTGGGAAAGTCTGATTGTATTAGAAGAATATAGCTTAAGAGGATCACGGCTGCAAGGTGAAGGGTTCTGCTCAATCTTAGAGCGGAGAGTTGCAGCATTACATAGCCACCTCCCTTCCTAGAACTATAGGTGGTCAGAGTTTGAGCTTGTTGGAGGAATCAAAATATTAAGCAGAAGAACAGAGTACCAACTCTACACTTAAAAGTTTTATATCAGTACATCAAATGTTTGGAGAAATGAAATAAATATTTGCAACTATGATTGAAATTCTAAGTAAGAAAGTCAGGGCCAGTCTTAAAGAACTACTTTATGTACTTGGCAGGGAAAGTAGATTTAACTGGAGAGTGAGTTTTTAATACTGGTCAAGAATTATTGTGCATAACAGAGTAGGTGTCCTCTCCTTTTCCTTGCCTCTCTTCCTTGAAACACCACAGGCGCATGCGGCTAGCACAAGATGATTGGTTTGCATGCTGCATCTCTGATTTCTCTCTCTCAGTCTTGCTTTGCTCTTCTCCATCTCTTTCCAAACTTGAGAAAAGCTTCACAGTAGGAAGTAGACAAAACTGCTATTTCCTACCTATGCTCACATCATCTTTATCATATAAAGCAGAGCAGAGATGAACTCCCAGTTACAGTTACAGCACCCAGATCCCAAACTCCAGACTCAGAAATCCAAATTATTTTGCATCATCTCTAGTAATGTACCCAGTGTATACTAAAAGTCAACATACAAAACCATCAAATGGAACAGAGATTTGACCAAGTACTTTGTGGGTTTTGATTTTGCTAAATGCGGTGACTCTGTGTCAAGTCCAAGCCAAACACTCCACTCTACAACCTTCCCCAATTGAGCTGATGTCAACTCATCTGTCCAATCATCCTCTAACCATCCTAGTTTCTCTCCTTCTGTTAACCCATTCTACATCCAGTCTAACCCTTATTTGTGTCCTTCACATCTAAAGTCACCTCTTATGCTGTACCAACCCTCTCTCCAAAAAGGGACCACATCGTGTCTCACCAGGTTCACCCTAGGCAAACCCCTTCAACAGACCATCGCCTTCAGGCAGCCTGTTCTTCCAGATCTGACTGATCTTCTTAAAACACAAGATGAAGCCACATTTCTTGCACTGGACTCCAAGGTCCTTCCTTCCCTTTCCTCTATAACCTCATGTCTCAGCTACTTACTAACCTTGCTAGAACAAAATATGGACTCCCAAAATCAAGGAAGGAAAGATTTATTTAGCTCACAGTTAGAGGAGGTTTCAGTCCATACTCTGCGGGCTCCAAGGCAGGCTGGCACGTGGCAGAGGACAGCAGTTCATGGCAGCAGAAAACAATTAAGAGCAGATGAGGAGCAGCAGCTGTGGCATGTATTAAGCCTCTTTCTTCCTTCTATGCTGACAACGAATACCTGAGCTCCTCCAAGTGGTGGTGGCTGCCTGGAGGATTCGAGCTCCTGCGAAGATCCAAGCTCTTCCCAAGTGGTGTGACTGTGAGCATCAAGGCTGTCCAAGGAAGTGGCGTAGAATCCTTCCTCAACCCCTTTATATGCTCTTTAAATGCTGAGTGACTCTAGGGCAGACCCTCATGGCCCCTAGGTGGAGTCTCTGAGCTGATCCAGCTAAGCTAGACCCCTAAAGTTGATATAGTGTATCTATCACTTACCACACTTCATTTCCTACTTATCTTTCCCTTGGTCTATTTCTTGAACACACTAAGCAAGTCACTACCTTAAATCTTTTGCACTAGTGATTCTTTCTGCTTGGAGTAGCACTTATTCTAACATCTGAAAAACAAATTCTTTACTGTCTTTAAATCTTTGCTTTAGTATCATAATTTTCCTAAAAGCAACTACATCTCTATTTAAGTCCTACTCATTCTTCTTCCCTCATTATTACTAAGCTGTGACCTCTCTCTTTTATAGAACTCATCTATTTTAGCATCTGTCATGATTTGTGTCCAGATATTCCTTCTAAAGCCTCGCATGTTATGGGGGCAGGCTTTGTGGAGACATCTGAGTCTAGAGTTTGTGACTGGTTCTGAAAGCTCAGGACTCAAAGTTTCCTAGGCACCTTGCCCCAAACATTCTCCCTCATGATTTCCCAAGGGGGAGAGCCCCCAAACTCTCTCCCCCTTGGTCTCACACAGAGCCAAACCCAAAACCATAGAACAGGTCCACCTGACTCTGACCTAAGCAAAATTAAACCACAGGGAAGACAAATAATGTCCACCAGTTACCTGGCTGTCCCAGCCTGCAATTATCCTCCACACGGAAGGCAAATAATGTCCTCCCACAACCTGGCTGTTCCAGCCCACAATCATCCTTCCTAAAAGATCCTATAGTCTCCTGTCCCTCTTTGATGCTGTCTGAGCTTCCACCTCCACATGAACTTCCATCTCCATGTGAGCCTCCACTTCTGCACAAGTTTCCAACAAACCTGCTTTTACCCATGTTAGTACATCTGGTCAGGTTCAGCGTGGGTTTGGCTGCCTTGAGTTTTGACCTTATAGGTTCGTTATCTAGGTAGGGCTGGGATTGGTGGTGTGAGTGCTGCACCCAGCCCAGGGCAGGTGGCCTGCCTACAGTACGAGGGAGGGAAAGAAACTTGCTGCTCCTTCTTGCCCCATTTTGGCTCTTAATGTTTTTGCTATCTCTGAAGCCCTGAATGTTGCCCCTCTGCCGCACCACCCGCCTGAAGGAGCTGATTATGGAGAGAGACATCTACAAACTGGGAACTAAATAAACTTTTCCCACTTTGACTTTGGGTATCAGGCATTTTCTTCTACAAATGAAAGAAAGCATCTAAGACAGCATTCTTCCTGGTTTGGCTTCCTGCCTGCCTTAAGTTATCCTCCACTAACATCTAAGATTCACAGTCTAAGGACTTTCCTATGTTTCAGGTTCACAGAGCAGTCTTAGTACCCGAAGTGTGGTAGTCATACTGAATCAATGAGAGTGCAGGCTCAGCGTCACTAGGGACACATTCTTAAGGTAATACTCAGGGCTTATCAGACGTGTCATTTTTCTTCTTTTCTTTCTGTAAGACACAGACCTTAATCTACAATCTGTAAAATACACAGATTACAATATTTTTACTTCTTCCATGATATGCTATCAAAAGTGAAATAATCATAAAAATACAGGCCCTTCAATCATAAGCTAAAGAAATCAATAGAAAGAGCTTTCGGCACACATGCCATATCTGCTTTTCTAGACATAAAACAATAGCATGAATATCACGCTATAGGTATCAGAAATAATGATCACCATGAAAGTTTTAATCAATCAATTATGCAAACTACTCCTGCTTCTCCTTTACTTTGACATACATGAAATTGAGCAGTTGTAGACTAACTTCATTCTTAGAGTTTCACATTGTCATACAATGTGCATTTTCTTTATCCACTATGTCATATTTGGCAGAAAAAAATTCCAATGTGACACAAAATTTTAAATGAGTCAATATGTATAGCTAGTGAATGTCCACAAATTGACGAATATGCCCCTGACAATTAGAGGCTCTTCAGATCACAGATTTGCTGATTCTTTTGTTTTTAGTCCCGAAGAACATTTATTCAACAGATGACTCCTGTTATTGTGAGGAGGTGGTAATGCATTGAAACTGTGTTTGCTTAGCTTAGCAAAATAATAAATTGTGCTGTGTTTATCCTTTTGTTTTTAAGGCCAACTGTTGGCTTTATTTAATACCCTCTTAACATGCTAATAGGCCCTAATGGTCACATCAGCCATCAGTTAAATAAACCATTAGGTTGAGAAAAGAAATTTCAATAAAGGCAATTTACTAATTTGTTGATTGTTAATGGACATTAGCCCATTCAGGACCTTAGCTGAGACATATAGTTTAACTCAGAATCTATTACAGCACTTTCTCTATAGATAACAAAGAGGCTAATTCAGCATTCTAAGTAGTCCCATTACCAGAAAACATGCTACCTAGACTTTTATATGCAAATCAGATGTTTTCAGTCAGCAAATAGAGACATAAAGAAATTGCAAAAAATAAATTGATTTGAATTATGTGATTATTTTCAAAGAGTTTATGATTGAGGATAAGCTTACCAGGGTTGTGCATTATCTTTCCCAAATTATTAGGGTGCGTTTCTGCTATTTTAGTCTTAGAACTGGCCCCTTCTGACTCCAGGGCAAGGCCCACTTTGTGCAATCAAAGCATCACATAGTTTTCCTAGAAGCATGAAAATTTGACATTTTTTATTTTAATTGATTAATTAGCTTGTTTGTTTGTTTATTTTGGTATTGGTATCAAACTCAGGGCCTTGTGCTTGCCAGGCAGGTGCTTATGCTATTCAACTCTCTCCCTGGCCCTTTGAAGACATTTTTTTTAAGTAAGATTCTGTTCACTCCATGCTTTTGCTTCACCAATGTGACTTTATGCTTCTGAAAATGCTTTTTGAGTGTTGTGCTTTTTTTTTTTTCCAGACAGAGTCTACAGGGTCTCACTATATAGCTTGGAATCATAGTGATTCTCCTGTTTTCAGCCTCCAGGGCTGAAATCCCTTCAAGCACTGGGATTACAGTTGCACGCCGCCAGGCCCAGTCTCAATCACAGTCTCAGGGCACTCCTGGGATGCGGCCAGCACAGCAGGCTGGGGATCAAACCTGGGCCACTGTGCTCTGCCTAAGTTGGCAAATGTTGTGTTTTTTAACTGTCTTACTTAACTTTAAAATAGAAGTGGGACTTGATAACTGTTTCAAAATAACTACTCAAAATCTGATGTTTGAAGATATAAAGAAAATTCAGTGTCATTTCTTGATGTTAAAAGCTAAGTAACAGACTTCTGTTTCTTCTCCCAGCAAGTTGTTTTCTTCTGGTAATTCCAGCACATGGAGAAAGCTGCCCAGAGCTGGTGCAAACCCAATTACACAAGGACAGACAGCGAAGCACACACAGCTGGAAAATCATTTAATTCTACTCATATGCTACACAGATGTCATCTGTAGTACCCACTAATATGGTAACAAGCACACAATTTGATTTTTCATGTACTATGAAAACCAAGCAATGAGTCCTTTCAACATTTCGCTCCCCTCTACCTTCAAAAATAAGTTTCTTGAATACTAGTTGAGGTAACTGAAGACTCCTGGCACTTTGGAGGTATTGATAAGTTGTTCATTGAATGAGTTCTATGATAAATAAAAAGGTTGTAAGTGACACAGGAAGGCATGATTTATAAATAAAATTTTTCAGCTTTGAAATTTGAAGAAATGCCTTATGGACAAATATATAAGGCAACATGAACTTCACAAAACATCTCATTCATGAATGCCCCATTTAATCACTTAATTACCTCAAAACAGAAACTACACATTCTGGTCAGACAATCACTAATTCCTGTGGTTAGCCTATATATGTAGTAGCTTATGTATACACATGTTAAATCCATAATAATGTATAATTAAAATGCTTAGGATATTGTGTACAAATATCCAAATTTGTTGTGCAAACTATTTGAACTTTAATTTGGACAGGATATCATGTCTGCATCTTGTACTATGAATAACTACTATGAAGAGAGCAATATGCAATGTATTAATTATTGTAATTGAACTGTTTTAAAACTGTCTCATTGCTATTTGCTTCTCAATAAAATTAATAAAACATATTTTAATTACCTAAAGCCAAAATATATATCCCACAGGTTAGCAGCCTCTAGGTTTTATTATTAAATTTGCAAAATTTTTTCTAAAAAATGTTTAGGGATAATTAATTAACCAATTTAATTTGTTTGTTTTAATTTATAGATTATATTTTAGTTGAGCACTTGCATTTTATGTGTCATGTCATAATTTTAACATACATTCACTTCAGTATAGCAAATATTATAAGTTTTTAAGAAAGTACATGAAAATTCAACATATAATTTATTTAAAAACAAGAATTTCTCAATCTTGAAATGTTATACCCACTATTCTAATAACTTTGTTTTTTTCTCATTGTAACAGAATATTCAAATGAAATGTTTTTACTTTAAAGAAAAAAATTAAAATTTCAAAATAAAACTTTAAATAATAAAATTAATCATTATATTTACTCGAGAATTTAATTCTATAAACATCAATTTAAAATTCAGGTCTTACAAGTTTGCTCTGAGAATGCACAATCCAGAGAGGACTGCTGACACCACATGTTTGACAAAGAAGAAAGAAAGGAAAAATAAAGAAAGAAAGAACGAGAGAGAGAAAGAGATAGAGCCTAGCAGACAGAGGACTTGCAGTAGGAGAAGCTGATCACACCTTATTTCAGAAGCAGTATGAACAATTCTCAGTGTTTAACAACAAAAAATAAAAATGTCAAGTTTTAAAAATTCTGTGGGTGCATTTTTTATCACTCCCTTACAACTTATCTATCACCTAAATCTTCGCTGGGGAGTAACAGAACCTTGTAACTAACCTTTAGAACAGTTATATGCATCTTTAACTAACCAGGGTCCCACTCGGTTAGCATTGTCCTATCCACGGTCACCCCCAGGGCAGTGTCACCCATAGACTTGCAGCACTGTGCTGTGTCTGCCATCCTCCTCTGCAGCCTTCCAGTCACCCCGATTGGATCCCTCCTGCTCTCAATGTCCAGTGTGCCTCACTTTAGTCGTAGAGTGGTCTTTTGAGGACAAAGAGTCAGTAGGGTTGTATATTCAGTTTATCACAAAAACAGTTATCAATAAAAGTTGGAGGAAATTACAGTCATTAGTGAAATAAGATAAAATCATTACACAAAATGAAAACCAGAACCAATTTTATTGCACAAAGCCAAAAACAAGGTTTGTATGCACAATCAAAACCAGATTCCATGTTCATATATTAACCACAAGAATTATCTGAAAACATGCATCCACTGGAAAAGTAATATAAATACATTAATGTTCTGTTTATGGCCAACTCAAAGCATGAAGGACCCCACTGGTCTTCATGTTCTACAGTCTGGTGAAAGCAAAAAGAAAATCTTTTGATTTCCTTGTAGCTGGTGCTGACTCACTTTACCTTGTATTCACTGTCATATTTAATTGTTAATCTGTTCCCATGAAGGCTAGCTGAGATCACGGCCCACTTTTCATTTCACCATATTGAGGTGATTACATGGACAACTGCATGTGTTTTCCCCCTTGTGGCCCATTACAAGGTCACCTCATGGATCTAGTAGGTCATGAAATGACTCAGTTGATTGATTGGAAACTATTATTGGATTCACTTAAATTGCCTCTCTTTTCACTAAGCAAATATTCTAGGTAATAGAGATTTTGCTTGATCAGTATATGAACTTAATCTTACAACAAAATGCTTTCTTCTCTTGTACTATTGAACACACTCCAACCATCATTATGAATGGTAAATACAACCATTCAAGGGGAAAAGGTAAAGACTTTTAAGGTCTTATAATTCAGCACTTGCTACTTACCCAACCCTAAAATCTTATTAATCGATTTTGTATTTAGCATAATTCTAACCATGACAACTTTATCCAGTGCTATTATAGTTTCCTATCATTCAACTTTTCTTTTAGTGCAATAACTGAATCACAAATACCGTTTTCTTAATGGCCTCTAATTATTTCTGGTAGGTACATTGGAGTCCACTTACAGGCAGCTTCTCAACCAGGTTGGAACTGGTTGTTGTGGAGCGTATCTTTTTATGTCTGTCCTTAAGCATAAGCAGTTCTCTTTCTATAGATGGCATGCGATCCTATTTTCTGTTGTTTTCAACGCTGTTTTTCTTTATAATCATTAACATTATTTGCTATCCTAAATTTTCTCTCATTCTATTTTGTTCATTAATTCACTCAAAAATGGTACTAAAACAAATAGCAGTGCTGCCAGTCATAGAAAATCAACCATAATTTAAACAATGGAGACAGCAGAAAAATCAGAGATTAAGTTTTGAGTAATTTCTAATATAAAAGAGAATAGGAGCTACACTTTTTGAGTACTCTTCCTTTTCATTCACTGAGAAGTTCCTTCAGTGTAACTTGACATGCTGTTACCTATCTCAGAAGGAGCTTTCAGGGGACATTTCATCCGAAATACTTCCTAATTTGGTTAAAGAACTCTGGTAAACTTTAAAGTATTGAAAGATGAATCTCCTAGAAACAGTGTAATGATTGATGGAAAGAAAATGCCATTATAACATCAGTTCTTTTTTGCATGTATAAGAAGCAGCTAAAGTATAATCAGTCTTTATTTTTAGACTTGACTATAAAGTTGAGGGTTTTTGGCCTATAAAAATAAAATGAAAATATATTTCACACTGCACAATACAACTACAAATAGACATCACATTTTAAAACAGCTAATCCTAGTAAAGTAGAAAGTTTTATTTGGCTTTAGACATATAGCAGTGGTCACAAAATAGAAATCCAGAAACGTGATAATTCTCTTCTGTTCCAGTGATTTAAAATTTTTCTGTTTTCTTTTTTAGTTGGAAATTTTATATAACATTCCAGAATTCTATCTTTGCTTATAAATGAGAAGACCTTCTCTACCTGTAGCAGACCGGTAGTGCCCATTTGGAGCTGCGGTGGTGTTGAGTGATGACCATTCGCTAGGCAGTGTGGGCTTCATCCCTGCGCTCACCTGTATGACTTGCCGACTCCCACAGGCACCTGAGTACACAGACCAGGACCGCAGAAAATAAACTGACAGGTGAAAGAGCCACTGGTTATCGGACTTCACCTGACCTGAGTGGGGGAGAAGAGCAGGCTGACCTACACAGCGTCCATCTGAATGTTGTTCTGTGACCAACATGGGTCTGGATTCTTTCAGCGTGTCTCACCTGAGACGATATTTCACAGTAGATATTTTTGGACTGGGAACATTAATTGCACAATGAAGGTGAGCTTAAGGGAAGCATGTTACAACGTTTGTGGACTTTCCTTCATGGTCATTAGACAATGGCAGAATTTTTTTGTTCTCAGAATTCTCTAAGAACCTTTCATTAGAGTCTGTACAAATAAATACCCCAAGGCTGTTCGCTTTGCAACCAATCTAAGATATACAATGTGGCTAGCTCAGGGATGAGTTTTATAAAGGCATGGAACACAAACCAAGCACACCACATTTCACAAGGTAGATCCTCCATTCAGTAAGTTCCCAATTCACACTCATGTTGCAAACATTCACAGGCACAAACGGACCTCGCCTTATGAACCTTCCTAGGGGCAAACACATCTCAGAGTAGCATCCACGTCTACCAACTTTGTTGCCACTGCACTGCTGTGTGCTAGCTACAGCAGGATGGTGCACAGCAGGGCAGTGCTCAGAGCCCAGGGTGTCCAGAAGCAGGAGGAAAAGCAGCAGCAATGTGGAGGGGACTGCTAGGAAGGCAAAGCAACAGTCATTGCACACGTGTGCCATAGCTGTGTAAGATTCACTTTGTCAAACTGATGAATGAATTTGACTTGTGAACATTCTCCAGGAAGAGAACTTGGTCCTAAAATAGGGATTTACTATAAATACATATTTTTAAAAGATACCACTTCACACTCCCCCCCCCAAAGGTTACTATTTAGAAAGAAAACCAAGTTAATATTACCAAGGATGTGTAGAAATTAGAACTCTATGCAGTATCAGTTGAAATTTAAGGGGAACTACTAAGAAAAACCCTAGAGCCATTTCTTCAAAAAATTTAAAATACAGTTACCATATGATCCAACAGTCCCACTTACAGGTATATGCTCAGAGACAGTTAAAGCACAGCCTCTAACAGATATTTGTATGTCCATCTTTGTGGCTTGATGACAAATCAAAAATCAGAATCAACCCAAGTGTTCATTCAATCCAAGTAGTAAGTGAAAAATATGTCATATTCTCACAGTAGGTTATTCAACCTTAAAAAGGAAGAAAATTCTGACAATAACACGAGTGAACTCTAACAATGTCTGCAAAGTGAAATCAAAGAGAGACAGAAAGTCCAATTTGCCGTGGTGCCATTAGGGGCTGCACAACCTTTTAAATCTACCCAGCACCATTGCACTGCATCTTTTAAAATGGTTGAATTACTAAATGTCATGTGTGTGCTTCCCCAGTAAGAAAAAGATGGTAAAATGTAACTGAACTCAGAGAAAAGTGTCCAATATAATGACGGAATTCCTCCACTGTTTGTCCTCTTAGCTGCTTAGATATTTGTTTGAGTTCCTGTTTCTCTCTTGAGTTCCTGTTTCTCTCTTACTTAAATTAAAAATACATTTTAAAAAAATCAGAGGTATACTAACTGTATTTTCGGTATTTCCTCATCTTCTGGGTTTGTTTCTCATACCATTACCAAAGTATTCTTCCTAATGAGGTGTGAATTTTAGGAAACAATGAAGACAAAAGTTTTTATTAACACCTGATCTTTGTAGTAAAAACCAGCAATGAGTTTTTTTAGAACACTGTTCTGAGTATTTTGCTGTGAATAAGACATACACATAGGTATAGTGGAAATAAGAATGCAAGACAGCTCAGCATACTAAGCACCTGTTTAGACAAGTGCAGGGACCTGGGTTCAATCCCTGGGGCCATGTTAGTCCCACCCCTGGGCACTCTGCGCTGGCAACTGAGTCTGGGTGTGGTGGCGCACACCTGTAATCCCATCACTGGGGAGACTGAAAACAGGAGAATCACTATCAGTTTGAGCTGCACAGTGAGACCCTTTACCAAATATATAAATTAAAAAGAATGCAAAAAGTTTTCCTGTATTATAAAACTTAGCAAAATAACTGCTCCAAGAGCAACACACATATAGAGAAAGAGAAAATGACTTCTGAAAAATATTTTTACTTCTGAGAGCTATTGTGTGCAGTGTACAATTTAAGTGACAGGGAGCTCAACAGGGAGCAGAGAGCTATTTAAAGCCTCTCTTGTGGGAAGGTGTTTTCTAGTGTTCATTCTGTATTTATTTACCCCATGGGAGAGTTTGAACCCACATCTCTGCTTCTTCCTGTACTAATGTAGTAGCACTCTGCCTAGGCAGAGAGATGGGCTTTGTGCTTTCCTGTGCTGTACACAGAGAAGGGCCATATGGTAATAGACTAATTAAATCCACAGAATTCTTCACCATGAGTGTTGCTTCCTTCTTTGCTAAGCCCACCACTGCAGAGACTTACTCTCTTGGATGCATTCTTTGACACTAAAAATATTTAACAGCACTGAAATCGCAGTGCTTCCATCCTGCCCACTTGTTTTCCAGTATGTTCTTCTAGAATCAAAACAGCAGACTTAAAACTAGTTTATAAGGAATTTTACCTAAGCTGATATGATAATATGGTTTTTTTATTGTGGGCAAGGCTAAGAGAGTGCGTATTTGAGTGGCTTACTTCATAGCCATATTCCTAAATCATAGTTTTTAAAAGTTTGTATCACTACATATCTGTGTGTGTGTGTGTGTGTGTGTGTGTGTGTGTGTGTGTGTGTGTTTAGTACAGGGTCTACAGGGTTTCACTACACAGATCGGACTCATAGCGATTCTCCTGTTTTCAGCCTCCCAAGTGCTGGGATTACAGGTGCACGCCACCATGCCCAGTCTCAATCACCACCTCAGCACGCCCCAGCGCAAGATCGAAGATCGGCATGGCAGGCCAGGGATTGAACCGCTGCCCCTGTGTTTGCCTAAGCAGGTGTTTTAATCCACTGAGCTATCTGGCTGGCCCATCACTACATATCTCAAAGTCTGTAAATCTATAGTTCTTGTTTTCTGAATGTGGTATTAAAACACAAACTTCAAAAACCAAAAATGTAAAGGGTAAATAACAAACAAAATGGGGAGGAACATTCAGAAATAGGAAGAATACCTTCAAAGGGGAGCAAGGAAAGGGGAAAGCAGGAAGAAAGGAAGGGAAGGGGATTAAAAAAAACAGATAATGGAAAGGGAAATGTAAATAGGGAGGGAAAGGGTGGTTGAAGCGAGGGGAGGGAGTTGGGGGATTGAGCCATGTTATGTACAGATGCAAGTTCCCTGTGATGAATATGATCAGTATGTATGGAAAATATGTACTAATAAGAAAAAGTAATTTTTTTTTAGAAAAAGTAATTTCTGCTACTTATGTTCTCTATGTCACCAGAAGAGAGCTTTCTGCACAACAGTATTTTATGGCTTCAAGCACCACCTTGTGCTTCAGAGTCCCTAACTGGGAGGTACACAGTCATTGTCTTGGTTTAGAGACAGAGAAAGGCTGCTCCAACACAGGGCACTAGATGCCACTGGAACTGTGCGCTCCGGGGCGCCTTTGCAGGCAGCTTCCAAAGCTCTCTGACAACCTCTGAAAGCACAGCTTTTCTTATGGTCAGGAATATGTGACCTTTCTGTATTTTTTACTCTGTCAAATCCAAGCAGCGTTTAATCCCTTTGTCTGGTGTTTAATCCCTCCCACACCAAATCTGTGGTTTCACCTCGCTAAATAGCTTTAGATCCCAGAACTACATTTGTGATGAATGTTAACACACGTGAATCCTTACACGGGCAGAACCATCCATAGCTTCGCAGGTAAGCTTCAGACCCATCCTCCACCTACTGACGAGGCCCAGCATCTAAGGAAAGAGAAAAGGACTTTGGAACAAGAGTCTGCCTCTTGCTTGCCTGTTAGAAAACACACACACACACACACACACACACACACACACACACACGAAAAGTGATCATCTTATATTCCCTGGAGACTATCATTCAGTCATCAATATATTCCTAAAAATGGCAGGTGAAACTGTGTGTTTATAGTCATGACCAGGAAGACAGCTTCCAATGTGCCCCATGGCCACCAAGTGTCAGTACCTACTGTCCAGGAAAAATACTTTCAATTATACATTTCAAAGAAATAAAATGAAGGTCATTTAAGCAGCTGCACTTTTCTAAGAATAAATTCCATTTTCAATTGGGGTTATAAAATTCCAAGTATTTTCTATACTGCTTGCAGGGGAATAAAAGCCTCAGAGAATAAGAGATGGGTATTTATTACACTGCTATTACTTTGGAGCTTTTATTATTACATTTCCTCTTAATTCTATTGGAAAATCTATACTCTGTTTGAAAACAGATTTTTATTAGGTTTTTAATTTGTATTAATGCTCTGCAACATGTTTAAAATATTATAGCATTATATGTCAGCTTTCTACATCGAGGACAAGGGGAGAGAAGACTCTTAGAGCCTTTAGCATTGATTGCAAGGAAATTGGCAAACACTAAAAGCACGCAAACAACCAGAAAGTATGTGCTGTTCCCACATTTAGAAAAATGTAGTTTTACTAATAATAAACAAAATGTTATATAAATATAAGTATAAATTGATTGGACCTAGGTTTTAGTACTCTGCTTTTCTAATTTCTCTGAATTAAACATCAACATTTTTTAATATAGCCTAAAGTGAAGTTGATTAGAACCAGAAACACAGCCAGGGACACAGGGACCATCAAATAAGTAGAGAATAAAATGGAATGCTGATCCTTTGGCAAAGATTAGAGAGGCTATGCAGAAACATAAAAAACAGAAAAATTTAATTCTCAACTAAAAAGGCAGAACATTAAATTAGATCAATATGGACATGGGAAAAGCAATGAAAGAGAACATTCCAGAGAAACAAGACTACTCATCATCCGTCTGCAAAATGAACTTCGGCACTGGTAATACAGTAAGTAGAAAAGAAGACAGCTCCAGTTCGATCTAACCAATAATTGTATGTCAGTTAATATGGGTAAGTTAAGTAAGACCCAAATTTAAATTCCAATATAGCCTTCTCTTTAAGGAAATCCACAAGTATCTTCAGTTAAGAGAGCAGCAGGCTCAGTGTGAATGAAACATGAATGTGATGCAGGAGGGTATTTTCCTAAGAAAGTCCATTACAGAATTGGGAAGCCATGGCATGGAGTTTCTGCAGAAAGATGAAACAGGATTGCTTAGTGCCACCTCTTTCAGTGTATAAATGTAGAAACAGAAGCAGGCATATAGAAATGAAACCTGCATGAAGGACTTACAGAATCGAGTAGGCTGGGCAGGCCGAGTACCCACGTCTGGAACCTGGCTTGTAACTCCAAACCCCGTGATTCAATCATAGTCAGTAAAAAGTATTCAGCTCCTTCCCGGTGAATGTGCGCATTCTTGTTTTATGTGCTTAGCACATAGGTGAAGTTCAAAATTCTCTTGCCAAGAACCGCAGAAGGCATTTATCAATTGCTCTGCAATTCACAAATGTAGCAGGAAGTTAGATTCGGGGGCCAAAGCCCCAAGGCGTTTGCCAAGGCGATCGCTGTCCCTCCCTCAAAACTGCCATCCTGAGTCCGAGGCTGTGCATTAAAGTTGCAAAGCAAAGAAGTACTGGGAAGAGCATAATGAGTCTAAACATGGACCTTCCAGATAGCTCAGAAGACAAAAGCACCTCGTTGGGCAGAGTGCAGGGGTCAGGGGTTCGATCCCCAGACCTGCTGGGCCGGCCCCACTCCCTGAGTAAGCTGAGTGGGCGACTGAGACTGGTCGTGGTGGTGCGCGGCTGTAATAGTTGGGAGGCTGAAAACAGGCGAATCACTCACTATGAGTCCGATCTAGTAATGAGACTGTACACCCTGTAGAGCCCTCAAATACAGAAAAAAACAATATAGATAGATAGATAGATAGATAGATAGATAGATAGATAGATAGACAGACAGATAGATGATAGATATATGAAGAGGCTTGTTAAAAAACACAAAATTAAGAAGTACTAAAATTTCTAGTTTTATATTCCATTAATTAAGGCACAGATAAAGGTTTGGGGATGGGCGCATCAGAGGAAGGAGGGAAGAAGCAGCCGCATGAATGGAAGAACACAAAGATTAGATTGTAAAAAAAGAAAACAGGAGCCATGCTTTTTCAAAGACCTGTGTTATGGGTGCTTCATCAATTTGTAAGACGTGAGTCTGAAGTAGCCAGCAGTTTAGTTCTCGAAAGATCACTGAATTGCATGTAGTTGCTTGAGAGGGTGGGTCAGGACCCTGTCATGAGACAGGTGGATGGAAATACATCCAGTCACTATATTTTCTCTAGCCACAGATGAGATGTGGCATTCAGAGAACAATGACATCAGTCAAAAGACAACATGGCACTGAATATCAGTGTTTCAGCCAGGTCTTAGAGATGTACCGAATCAGTATATGAAGAAGGGGTCTTGAATTTTCATGGAAGGTAAAGTAGACTATGGTGAGTACATGGATAACAGCAATGTGAGGCGACACAACAACAATCATAGCAGACAACATTATCTTTTTGAGTGACCAGAAAAAAGAAAAGGGATGAAAAAAGGACTGTTGGGCCATTGTTGGGGATAGTTTCATTTTTAAATCATGTAGAGTCCTTATAGTTTCAAGGATAAGAATTGAAATTAAAAAAAAAAAAAACAATTAGAACAGTATTTTATAAAAAAAGATCTGGGAAAGGAAAAATGAATGTATCTTTAGGGAGTTTCATTGTTTATGTACCTGGTTTTGTTTTATTTTAGAGAGGATCTTTCTATATAGGCCAGGATTTTGCTCAGGCTAGTAATGCTTCAGTCACAGCCTCCCATTGCTGGGATTACAGGCATGTGCCACTACAGCTGGTTTGATCATATTTTTGTGTATAGTTTAAAACTTGTACATTTGTTTTGTCTTTAGATTCTCAATAATACCTAGGAGACAGACATGAAATATATTTTACCATTAATCTCCTTGTCACAGATGAGGCTGACAGGCTCAAAACCACGCAGGACAATGTCAGGAGCATCACTGACTCTTCTTTCTAATCCCTCTGAGGCCTTCTCACTCCACAAGCTCTTATTTCTCCCTCACATAGCTACAGGCTAAACATGTAATATTAACGATATGGATAGTCTATAAAAATGAGTTAGAAATTCAGGAAGAACAGGTAAGGACAGTATAACTAGTTGAGCATAGCCTCTAACGAGTTAGACTGATCTGTGAATGAATGTTCTTCTTATATAGGATATATAAAAAAATCATTAAAATACACTCTCAAAGTGATTCTCTTTCTCTCTCTCTCTCTCTCTCTCTCTCATGCACACACACACACACACACACACACACACACACACACACACACCACTTCCATTGTTATGCCAACTTTTGCCCTAAGAATGTAAAACAGAAAAACAGAAACAATAAAGCTCATTATTTTGTAACTCTACTTTTGTTTTCAGATCTCTTCAGGAACTGAGTCCATGGGTTTCGATTTTTGCATGAGAAATTGAAGTTAAAAGAGAAAAAGAATTTTCTGACATTGAAAATTATAAAACATAAAAAGGGGCTTGCCACTGGAGATTGTAGCATTTCTGTCTCGGAAAGGCTATAAAATAGTTGAAGCTGCCCTTTGCCTGCAATGGTTTAAAGATGGCTCTAAATGGAAGTGGGCTCTTTGGAAAAGTGGTGGACTAGGTGACCTTTCACAATCTCTTTTAGTCTCTAAATTTCATTACTCTGTAATCCTATTAAAGAGAAAAAAATACATGCAATAATGCCCACTCATTCAGAGGTCAAGCTTCTGGAAACCTCAGAAGTTGATATATAGCTTTAAACTTGAAAGAGAAAAAAAGGGAAAGAAGGAAGAAAAAGGAAGCTTTCAAGCATGAAGAAATATTAACTATTACCCTCAGAACATTGCATTTATTCTACTGGAAAGGTAGAGCCACCTTCAGACCTCTCAGAGACAAGGATATATGAAATAAGGCACTGGAAAAAGGTAGCAGCACAGAAAAGAATCACATAAAGAAAATGAAGTGCTTCAATGAATCTGAGCCCTTTATATTACAGTAGTCTGGAAGCATGGTGACATGACGCTCAACTAAATCAGTGCTTCATAATTACCCAAATTAGCAAAAAAAAAAAGGATGGCAGTGTTTTTATCATTGACTGCGGAAGACAGATATATCTATTTTTCTTTAAATATTTTTATATTCACTCATAAAAATTGCAAAATATTAAAACAAATACCTTCAAATAGATGAGTAAAATGCATGGAATAGTTGTGTAAAACACCTCATATTTAACTATGATGGGTAAATATGTATATTTCATTGTCTGTTATTGTTCTTTTGCGGAACCAGGAATTGAACTCAGGCCCTTGCACTTGCCAGGGAAGCGCTTATTCCACTGAGCCATCTCCCCGGCCCTGTCTGTTATTTTTAATCACACATTTAAGAAGAAAACAATCCTTTTAAATAATGAAAGAAATTCTTTAAGGTAATAGGTATTGTTTTGAAAAGGAATGTAGCAATTGTTTCAGGTACTTTTGCCACCTATTCTTGTTGTCCAGTCATATTTAATGTATGTCTAATTTAGATGCATAGTTCTCATAAATTTATTTTTCTTTTGTTACTTTTCACATTAATTATGTATTCAGACAGTTAGTACTCTGTACTTACAGCTTCTTAACCTGAAGATTCAGCAATCTATGCATCAAACATAGTTTTTTAAATTTCATTTTTACCGAATATTTATGGAGTTTTTATAAGAATTATTTCTTAGACAATATAATACCTACAATTTGTTAGGTATTATAAACAAAGATGATTTTAAGCATGTGGTGGGTTGTGGGCAGGTTATATGCTAAAATCTATACTATAATTCATATTATAATTGAGTATTTGCACATTTGTGTGTCTATTAGGAATCATGGAACTGATTGTCCACTGAAACTGAGGTATCAGGGCTGGTGAGATTGCTTAGGCAAACTTAGGCAAGCGAAGGGGCCGTGGTTTAGTCCCAGCCCCACACGGTACACCAGTTCCACCCCCAGGGCAGGTTTAGCCAACTACAAAACAACAGCAACAACAAAAACTAAGATAAGACTCCCACTTATTCCAAAAAAATTCTGGTTTCATGTAGTAATAGATAATTATACTATAACAGAATAAAAATGATTAAATAAAGAAATTAGGATGACAAGATTACAGGAATGCTGCGGTTTATATTGTGACTGTCTTCTCAAAAATCATCTGTTGAGGGCTGCAGATATAGCTCAGTAGAATAAATGCTTACCTGGCAAGCACAAGGTCCTGAGCTCAATCCCTGGTACTGCAAAAAAAAAAATAATAATAAATCATGCATTGAAGGATTGGAAGTCAGCCTGTGACACTACTGAATGTTGGTAAAACATTTAAGAGATAGAGCCTAGCCTGGCATACAGCTCAGTGAGGACATAGTGCTTGTTTGACAAGTGTGTGAGGTCCTGAGTTCAACTTCTTGGAGGAGAGAGAGGGACAGAGGGAGAGAAGGAAGGAGGCCAGGAGGGAGGCCAGGAGGGAGGCCAGGAGGGAGGGAGGCAGGGAGAGGGATGGAGCCTCATTAGGGGCAGTTGAGTCATTAGATCAACACCTCCAATGGGGTATCAGTAGCCTAGTCCCTCTCTCTCCTTTATACTTCCTGGCAGTCATGAGGTGAACAAGATTTTTCTGATGTGCTTCTATGATCATAGATTACTTTGCCACTGGCCTCAAAGCAGTATCATGCAATCATGAACTGAAACCTCTATATTTTAATTCCTCTTAATTTTTTTTATATCAGGTACTTTGCCACAGCAACAGAAAGCTAACATAAATGTTAAATTAAATTAAATCCAGCCAGAAAACTGCAATGCAAAAGGAAGGGTTTATGCTTATATTGTTTGGTCAGGTTTTCATGCCTATGTATTATAATCTGAGTAACTACTTTGAAGATATCAATGTGCAATGTGATAATTACAGTAACTCTTCTACTGCCTTGTTCTGAATTTTTATCAAAGTTTTTATTTTCTATTTAAAAGAAATACATAAACTGCAGTGCCAGCTGTTCTACTTGATCTCCTCCTGTTGTAGGAAGTGAGTAAAATTTGTCACCCTTTTCTTCGTAGTTAAGTTCTGTTATCAGCTCAACCCCATCATAAGCTTCCCTAAAGTCCTCTGTATTCCATAGGAGAAACTGAACATGCACCACTCAAGTTCTATTCCCAATTTTTTTTCAATTTAACTATTTGTATTTTAACTTGAAGAGTAAAAAATACAAGCAAAAACAAAGAGAAAAAATGACATAAATGGTAAATACAATGATACATATGGTACAGATTTCAAAACATAGATTGCTAATTATACACACACACACACACATATATGCATTTTAAATAAAAAAATCTAACACAAATCAGCAGTCCACAATAGAATCCACAGAAGTTGTTGACTTGAGCCATTCTCAGCTCATTATGTTAATATATTACCTTATATACCTCTTTTTTTATAGTTTTTTTGTTCGATGGTTAAAACCAAGATAAAGAAAGACCTATATAACAAAAAATGTAACTTTTGTATCAGATAAGGTCAGTCAGGTACCCTCAGGGTTTATCCTGCAACCCTATACTGCTCTTTGTAGATCCCTTGTCAGTGTCAGCCTTGTGGATGAGTCACGGCCACTGCTTGACCAATTTGCTCTCTGTGGAAGCCTGAGAAAAACTGGAAGCCAGCCTGTGACACTACCGAATGTTGGTAAAACCTTTAAGAGATGCAGCCTAGAGGCCTGGCATACAGCTCAGTGGGGACATAGTGCTTGTCTGACAAGTGTGTGAGATCCCATGTGACTCTCTCCATGTGACTCTCCTTAGGGACACTATACATCATCAAATGCATTCCTCTGTGGCCCCATAATCTTGTTCAGAAAATTTGGGGCACTACTGAGTTACGTGATGTTACAGTACAGGTTCTCCTATGTCCTGAGTCCTTACTGATCTTGAAAGGCTGGGGCCAGAATGTCCTTGCAGCCTTTCTTTTTCTACAGGTTTTGATCTCCTAACTTAGGTTGCTAACCCTCCAGAAGAGAAGTTTATTATTACCCTGCAACATATGCAGTTCAGTTTGCCCACACTACTTGTCTAAATATCAGACATCATAGGCATAACATGGAACATGGATTTTCCATCAGGTATTGAGATACTAAACTCTAAGCCTGTATGGAATATGAAGAAAAAAAATTTTTAAAAAGGAATGAACACTTACATATATTTACATAGATATTCAGAAATCCATCCATATACAGCATAGTAGCATGACTTCTTGTGACATTTTTTGATCTTAATTTTCATTTACTACCCTTTAAAAAAGGGCAGAATAGTAATAGCTGGTATGTCATGGCAAGAAGTACATATTTAGAAGACCAGAATGGCAGGCATTTAGAGTGTGACCCTTCTATTATACTTTGTTAAATTCAGTGCAGTTGCTTGGTTCACAGGTATCAGCATATATAGTTAGTTGGGATGAGAACCCTACCACTTAACTGCTAGTTTCAAAAATCTCTTGATGTTTCTCAGGATCATTGTCTTACTCATCTAGTGTGTATAAGTGAATGGTCTTGCCTCTGTCATGTTTCTCAGCATTTCTCCTTGTCCTCTCCTCAGTGTCCAATCCTCAAGTTCTTGCTTTCTTTTTAATTGTGTTATACATTTCTATTTTCAGTTCTTCTTTTAAGTTATACTAGGGAGACTATATGATATTTGCACATGTGGGTCTGATTTATTTTGCTTATAAGTATGTCTTCAAATGGCATCCACTTAAATATGAAGGCTTCATGTTTATAATTCTCTACAGCCGAGTAATACTCCATTGTATAAAAATACTACATCTTTTTCAACCATTCCTCATGAGAATGGACATCTTGGTTGTTTCCAAGATTTGGCTATCACAAATTGTGCTGCTATAAACATACGTACATATATATCCCTATTTTCAGTTCCTCCGAGAAAATTCCCAGTAGGGGATAGCTGGCTTGAATGGGATTTCCAGTCCTAGTTTCTTAAGGAGTCTCCACACTGATTTCCATAATGGTTGCACCAGTCTACATTCCCACCAGCAGTAGAGAAGGGTTCCCTTTTCCCCACAACCTCTCCAACATTTGTTGTTGGTTGATTTGTTTGATAGTCATTCTTTCTGGGGTGAGATGGTATCTCAGTGCTGTTTTAATTTGCATTTCATGGATGGCTAATGATATGGAGCTTTTTTTCATATATTTATTTGCTTCTTTAATTTCATCCTCTGAGAAGTGTGTGTTCATCTCGGATGCCCATTTCTGGATTGGGCCTTTAATTTTAGGGGCCCTGATATTTTTTTAGTTCTTTATAAATTCTAGAGAGCAGACCCTTGTCTGAGTGCTTATGAGTTAGGATTTTTTAAAAATTTGTGGGTTGTCTTTTCACTTTGATGGTAATTTCTTTTGATGTGCAAAAACTTCTCAATAACAGGTGGTCCCTCCATTCCCAATATATTTCATGTTTGTCTGCCAAGGAAAATCAACAGTGCGATTGGAAGGCAAAGGCAAGAGAGAGGCCAGAGTCTGTGGAAACCAAGGCAGGCATGACAAGGACAGCAGCCTGATGTGCAGCCGTGGAGGATCACTCTCCACAGCTTCCAGTTGAAGTCTATGGCGGAAGCCTTCACGACCACAGCTTTTTCAGCAATGTGTAAACTCCCAGTTCTCAGAATTATAATTCTTCATATTAAAGAAGCATGGAATTAATTCTATTTTCCTGCCCAACTTCTGGCTCATATAGCTCCTTGGAGACCAAAGCTGTAGAACAATCCACTAATCATCCAATCAGTAGCGTTTATAAGACACATACAACCATTTTCTCAAAAGAAACCTATTTTTTCCTGCTTTACAACATTGAAACAAATTTCTCCTGGGAGCTTACATAAGAATGTGTTGAACAACTGCTGACAAGATTTTTATAATTATGGATGATAGTGTATTTTCTATGGTTGTTTCTTAGAGCTTCCCTAAACACAGACTGATGGCATAAATCCAAAACAAATTCTGAAGAAGCTATGCTCCAAAGACTGAAGCAAGGCAAACAAATGTCTAGGGGTTTGGTTGAAGCAAAAAAGACAATCACAAGTGAAAGGACACATGAGGTATAATCAAAGAAAATATTACCAGAAAACACACATAGCTGTTAATTCCCCTCAACATATTCCCCCTCACTTTGTATACACTGGTCCGCTGATCTTGCCACTATCAGAAGTAGTTGTTGAGCTCCTTTTCCATGCATGTCCCTGTTTGCTCTGGCATGGCTGCATTAATATCCTGAATCAGCTCAAAATATTTACATTGGTGGTCATTCTGCCTCTGGAGAAGAGCAGAAGCCTCAAGGTCCCAATCTGGTGAGTGTGGTAAGCAAGGACAAACAGCGTTATTTTGGAACCTTCCTTCCATTGGATGACACTTAGCAGCAGAAATCTCCACATCTTTATCCTAGCTTGGAAAGAAGCTCATGGCAGAGGACTTCCAGTATGGCTTCAGAAAGGAAGAACATTAGTTCACATGCTCAAGGAAAGCAGAGTATTTTAAGAGAGTTAATGGCATGTGTCTTTATAAAACATTTTTTAATTTAAATATTCACCATAGTTTTCAGCAATAATCTGTTTATTTATAGTATAGCTCTAGGAAGTCTTTCTAAATTCTATTTTCATACTAAAAGAAAAATACTAGAGTTAATAGCTAAGTTTCATATACATATAAGTAAGAAAGATATACATAATATACATGTGTGCATGCGAACAGACACACACACAATGGGTCTGTGCCCCTGCAACAGTCTACCTGGTCATCATGGCTGCAAGTCTGCACAGCTTGGGGATCCCAGAACCAACAATGAGGAGCCACTCCTAGCCGTCTTCCATTCCCTCCCCCCCAGGTTAACCCAGAGCTTCCTTTTTTGATTTGCGTGCACACCAGCCCTCCCCAGTCAGCACCTGTTGCATCGCTGTAGCACCCATGGAAATGCGGGCCCAAGCCCAATCCAATGAAAGCTCCAACCCCTATCTCAGCTTGAGGTCTCCAGCTTCTCTTTGGCCACCCTCTTGTGCCAGCAAGAAAGGCTTTCTTTGCTTTCATCCACTTCTCTCTGATGCCAGAGGAAGGATATATGGTTTTTGAAGCCTTACCCATCAAATTTTGTAAGAATTTTATCTTAAAACATTTCCAAATGATCTCTTTACTATCTTTCCTCATATTTTTTCTTTCCAGTAATACTTCTCAAATCTGCCACTAAATAATAAATCTGTTTAGCATCAATAAGGAACATTTTCAGATGGCTAAAGATCAGAACCAAATGAAAAGTCCATCATCCCACTTACATTTTCTGAGCCTCTTTTATTCTGTCCCCAGTTCAACCACCAAAACAACTAATTTCTGGATTATCACTGCCAAATATATTGGATTTAACTAAAGAGGAAAATCACTACTTTATGCACAGCCCAGAATGTTTAAATTAGTACACTATTGTGTGAAAAGAGACGTTCTAGGATAGGTCCTGCACACTTGACATTGAAACCAATAAAAGAAGAAAACATCTTAAATAATTTCATGGGTCTTACCAAGTTTTTAATAGCAATTTCTGTAAGATATTTGCATATTGTAGGACTAATTATAACTCAGGAAATGACCTGCAAGACTTCAGTTCCTCTTTCTCAGACCCCTTATCCATCGAACCCAATGCTGCCTCTGGCATTTAAAATAATGATTAACTTCTCAAGGAACTACTGTACCTGCTCAGTGTTCACCCTGCTAAGCACTGAGCCTCGGGATCTAAAGTAGCCAGCAAAAGGTAACAAAAAGCACAGATTACACTTACGGAAGAAACACAAAGACTAAAATAAGCAAAATAAAATTATTATGATGTCTATGAATAAAACTTTAGCAACAAAAGGGAAAGTTTAAATGTTGGAAAGGTGGGTTTCATGTTTGCAATTTTCAATAGGATAATCAGAGAACATCACACCTAGGTGATGAGAGAAGAACCAGAAATGTAGGGGACTAAGAGGTGCCCACATCTGAAGAAAGAGACTCTGAATAGCTCCCTGGCATGGGAACTGTCTTAGACTTATGTCTCATCAGTCACATTTTTGCACAAACTGTGAGAGAGAAGGGTAGAAGGGACAAAACAAAGAGGTTGGTGCCCTGCAGTACACAGATCAGAAACAACCTCATAGATGTTAAGCAGAATAAACTGGAAAGCTGTTGCTTGATCTAGAATAGAATTCCCTCAAGTGGATTTTCTTTGAATTCTGTCACTTTGAATGATTAAATTAGAATTAGTTGAAGAGCTCAAGTTTCGAAACAGAGGTAGGTCTACTCCCTGTTGAGTAAATTGGAAAGGTAAATTCCAGACATCCTATTTTGGTGCTTTGTTTGTTTGTTTGTTTCTGTATTTTAGGGGCAGGTTACAATGTGTGGTGTTCAGTATCTCACTACTAGATCAGGCTCACAGTGATTCTCCCTTTTACAGCCTCCCAAGGGCTGGGATTACAGGGGTGCATCACCACACCCAGTCTCAGTCACAGTCTCAGTGTGTCCTGGGGGCTGGGCCAGTGTGTTATGCCCACGGATTGACTCCCCCCCTCAAGCCCCCACACCCAAGCCTTGCAAGAGCTTTAATCTGCTGGCTGGCCCAAATAAAAGCCCCCCAGGCATCCTATTTTGAATGTAAAAATCCTCAGCAAGCCACTTATAATGAAGTAGGTACATTCAGAATCCAAAGAAAGGTCTAAGTAGCAGGGGGACATCCGAGGGTTTCATGCATTTATACTATTCAAAGCAGGAAGACTGAATGAAATCCTCAGTGGAATGTGCAGACAAGAAAGGAAGCAGCACCAAGGAGGAGCGTGTTACCCTGCAGCATGGCTGGGCAGTGCAGATCTGGGGTAGAAGCCCCTCTGCCACCCAAGAGCTGCCCGTCCTCAGGGCTGCGGGTGACGTCTGTCTACCTGAGAAATGGATGACAGGCTGCCTAAGGCAAGTGCTTGGGCCTTGTGTGAAGGAACGTTTACCAAAAACACTCAGATAAACAGCTCAGACTTGGCTAACAGGAGAGTAAACTTGAGGCTCAGGGTGTTGGCAACACTGAGAAGATCTGATATGACGAGCTGAGAAAAGGTAAGACGATGGTAGAGTAGTAATCACTAGCTCCCACAGGACCAGAGCGCAGCTTCTCCTGGATTTGTGCAGCCCTGAAGTCGACCCTGACCCTGCACTCCCAACCATCTTTCACATTGACTTAACATAGACCTGGTGTGTAAAGGGTGATTCAGCAGAAATGACAGGGAGTTCACAGGTTTTGAAATTAGGAGGAAAAAGTGAGAAGAGGGGAGAGAGGCTTCAAGCCTCGGCCTTGAACAAAATGGAAAGACATGGAGATATTTTTAGAAGAGGAGACTGCATGGAAACATTCAAGGAAACTAATAATAATATGCATCTAATATTTTTCTTTTATGCTGCACAGTAACAGGCTGCTGCAGCCAGTGCCTTAGCATTTCATCCAATCTTGGTTATCTTCAGATTTCTATCATTACAGTATAACACTGGTAGGTTGAAGCCCTGAAGGCAAGAAGAAGGAGGTCACATGAAGGACAAAACCTAGGGATCACATGGAGAGTAAAATTGTGTACCAGGAAGGAAGTGGCTGTGATGAAGAACAAAGAGGAGACTTGATAGGGCATGGAAAAGCACCGCAGTACTAGAGGCAGGTGACAGTGTGGATGCACACCGCAAAGATGTACGTGTCCCCACATATCAGAGAGCTCTTCTTCTCCTGCAGTGAACTATGTCAGGAGGGCTTCCTATCACAGGAATAGAAGTCAGTCAGATGTACACAATGGAGTTATACTGTTTTTGACAAAAATCAAGAATTTCTTAATTTTTCCAATCCTGCTACCAATTGCTATATTTTAAGCGGACCATGGTAGGAGAGAAGCCTCGTGATACAGTGCAGTTTCTAGGCACAGACAGCCGTAACCTAGTAGAGCGGGCAAATGACCAACCTCATCTAAGTAGCCTAGGCTGTAACGCAGTCCCTGCGTCACACCTGCAGGTGTGCGCAAATATTATAAATGATAAAAGTAAACTGTCTGGCACACAGGAGTCATTAGGTGGTCAGCTCGTGATGTCTGAGTCTTCATCAGTTTAAAAGAAGACATCTGTGAAACACCAAGAACCGAACTTTCATTGTCATCGCTCAGAAAGCATGACAACATTGACATTTGTGACAGTGCATCAGGCAGGTGGGCGATGACATGAGCAATCCATACCACACCACAGTGGTATGCACTTAGTTCATATACTCATAATCTCAGCCTCAGGAAAAACTTACTATTATCATTTCCCCTTCATTTTCCTGCACCTTACAGCCTCCTGCTCCCTTTCATCCTGAAGGGCAGTCCTAAAAGAGCTGTAAATCACGGCATGAGTTAAGTGGGAGAAAGGGCAAAGAGGATGTGATCTACCAGGATTCATCCAATCCATGGTTATTTAATAAGCACTGACTACTCAGTCCAATTCACAAAGCATGAGTTATGCGAGCTGCTGTGGACGGGCATAATTATGCGGATGTTCTTTTGCTCTGGGGACATATGACCTGGCTGAAGAGATTAGTTTACTACATAAATCAGCCAGGGAACTATATCACAATAGGTATTTTGAGCCTTAGCTATGCAAAATGATCTAAGTGTTCTATGTCTAGTGCCAACACCAAATTTATAATGTAAATATTTGACCTAATTCCATAGGAGACTAAATGGATTCAGACAGGTTAAGATGATTTTTCAAGATATGACGGCACGTAATATTTTAAAAGTTGTCCTGGGAGCACGCTTCTCCATGTGAGTGCACACGTCACTGGCGTCCTGGAGAGCCGCCACCCACAGAGCACACGGGAAGGAAGAGAGCGGTGGCAGCGGAGGGGTCAAGGTTAGAGCGCAGGAATGAGGCGGGACGACGCAGTGGACAGATACATGGGTTAACGCAGATTTTTATTAGACCGAATACATAAGTATTTATGGAGTCACCTATGGTGGTCAAGAAAACATGTCAAATGCTACAGAAAGTATGAAGAGGCATCTGCAACTTAGGTGCTATGGGAAAAAAGAAAGATGAAAATTAAAATGATTTAAACTATGAAAACTTTTTAATACTGGCAGGAGTGTACAAGGATATTCTTAGCAGTAGTGTTGCTCGCACAAATAAGAGTATAATCCAAGTATTTTTTGGCAAAAACTCAGATAAGCTATAGAATATAGCATATAAGATAAAATGTTCTTCAGTCATAAAAACTAACCCACTGCTATGCATAACAACACAAACCATTACAAGCAAAATATTGAGGAAAACACAATTTTTAAAAATTTTTTTTATTTTGTTTTTGTGCAGGGTCTCACTACACAGCTCGAATTCATAGTGATCCTCCTGTTTTCTGCCTCGCTAGTGCTGGGATTACAGGTGTGCGTCACCATGCCTGGACTCCCACAGGAGGGATGCATGGTACCAAGGTAACCTTAATGTGCCCAGGGGCAAGGCTGTTACAGCATATGGCGTCAGGGATCGAACCCTGGCCCCTGCACTTACCTAAGAAAGGGTTTAATCCACTGACCTGTACTGCCAGGCCTGAGGAAACCACAATTTTTAAAAACTAAAGATATTTATATTTTGCTACCACATACAAATGTATTAAAATATTTAACTTTTAGGGAAATGGCTACTATAAAATTACTATGAAAACAAAAATCATTTTCTGGCAAGAAGAAAAATGCATTTGAAAGGTCTTAAAGGTGAAGGTCTGATTATTAAGTTTGTATTTCCCTACAGTGCTGCACAGTGTGGTCATGCACTGCTTATCAAATATTCAGTGACAGGGGCCCAGGAGATAGCTCAGTGGAATAAGTGCTTGCTTGGCAAGCACAGGGTCCTGAGTTCAATCTCAGGTACTGCAAAAAAAAAAAAATTCAATGACTAATGGCACTGTTCCTTAATACAGTGCATCTGAGAAATTCCTGTCACATAGCAAATAGATAGTTGATGAAGAAGTGAGAGCAACTGAAACTTCAGGAGGAGGAAAATAATCTTCAAAAATACACAGTGAAGGGTCTGAGAGAAGCTTGTTTGCAGAACTCGGTATCTTAAGAAGTATGAAAGCATGAATTCCAATACAGAAAAGTTTTTGTTAGTAAGGAGGAATGAATGTGGTACATGATCTGCTCACAAGTAAATGTATGATGAAGAAAAGAAACAAGGGGCAGAAGGTAGGAAGGACAGAGGAAGGAAGGAAGGAAGGTAGCAAGGGAGGGAAGGGGAGGGAGGGGTGATAGGGAGGGAGGGAGCAGAGAAGGAAGGAGGGAGGCAGGGAGGGATGGACGGTACCAATGTAACCTTCATAGTCACTATAGACATCCTTTTTCACAGAGTGGCATCAACTCTGGAAGACCTTGGCAGTCGTACAGTAAAGTTCCAGAGGAAAGGCCTTCCCCTCATAATAGATGACAGTTCTGTGTGCATTACTGCTTCACTCACTGAGACAAACAAAGACAGAGAAGACAGTGATATTGATGATGCTGTCTACTCACTCATAGGATATTATTTGGGTTTGTGTCTTAGTTTCTTAACAAAAAGTTTAAAGGTTAAAGAAGGAATAATTTTAAAAGTGGAAAATAGTTGGTATAATAAAGATATAGCCTCTGGGGTGCGCTGACAGGCCACTGAGACTGGGTGTGGTGGTGCACACTTATAATCCCAGCACTTGGTAGGCTGGAAACAGGAGGATCACTATGAGTCTGATCTGTGTAGTAAGACCCTGTAGACACTGTACTAAATACATTAAAAAGATTTTTGTACATCTGTAGGTGTTTATATTTAAGTGGAGTTATTACAAAAGACTCAGAAAGTTGGAAGTCCATAAAATAAAATAACTGCAGCAACCAAAGCCTAGCATTATTAAAGAAAGGGAAGAACTACATTCAGTTAATTCCCGTCTGAGGGCCCAGTGCTCACTAAGGTCCCAGCAGCACACGGCTACATCCTGGCACTCACCTTCTCTCACCACCCACACAGCGTTCCCCAGCAACTCCCAGTCCTGGAAGCTCCGCTCATGCTAAGTGCCCTATGTGGGAGGTGCATGATGTTTTAATCTTTCATATTATATTTTTCTGTTCTACTCTTAGACACGCAAATGCCATTGCATTGCAATTGCCTACAGTGTTCACTGTAATGAGGTGGTAGCTTAGGAGCAATGACCCAGGCCATAAGCCTCCATAAGTTTTCATATAGTGAATCCTTTAATGCTTGCACAGCAAAGAAATTACCTAATGATGTATTTCTCAACCATATCTCCATTGTTAAGCAATGCACGACTGAATATATGTATACACCAATTATTGCATATAATACTTTAGAGTTAAAAAACAGTTTAAGCAACTACAAAGAAAGATTCATAAAGCAGAACAAAGTAGCCAATAACTATAATAAGATGCAACACTACACACTGCATGTGAAGTACCACTGACTTCTTTTTGGATCCTTACCGCAGATCTTCGAGCTAGATGTGAAAACTAAGCTGCAGATGTATTCACACCTTTGGATTCCAGAGCCCACCAACCAGTGCTATAGAAGTTCAGCCATTTCTGCTCAGTGGAAACACGTGATTGTGGTGAAGAAGCAAAGTTAGGATGAATAGAGTGAATTAATGATTTGCTTGAAATTTAAGAGTAAATTCCTTTCTTTCAACCTATACAGATATTTACTTAATTAAATATCCACTGGGGATTATCATGCCCCAAAAAGTAGACTAACCTAAGACAAGAAGTGAGCTGGAGCGTCTCCTCCCCTCTCATCCTACTCTTATCAACCTCACCACAGTTGAAGCACTCCCAGAACCTGAAGATAAAGGCCCCAAGGTCAGATTGATCTTTTCCTTTTCTGTCCATGACTATCTTGAGAGGTTTGCTGTCAGACACAGATCATAGTACTTTGGGTTGGGGGATATGAATGCGTGGTTTTCCTCTGTGCTCTGGCGTCAGTAAGATAGGCCTTCATAAGGGAGAAGTGAGAACCATCTTGCCATAGCATTGGTGGCCTGAGGATTCCTCGTGGGAGGCTGAAGCCCACCCTTGGGGATAATCACAGTAGTATCCCTTGAAGGAAGTAGCCACTCTGCGTATCTCTGCCTTTATTCGGCAGCAAAATTAAACATCTAGTGCTAATTGGGCAGAGCAGCTACTCCTGCAATCCCAGCACTCTGGGAGGCTGAAAGAGGGAGATTTCATGTTCAAATTTAGCCTGAGCAACTTACTAAGACACTGTCTCAACATTAATAAAAAGGGAGCTAGAGATGTAGGGGCCCTGGCTTATGTGAGAGTGGGGAAAGCAACTATAATTCTGGAGCCAGGGGACAGGAGATCTCTTTATAAAAATATCATTTGATCAGAGTGCAAATAAAAATTTTCTTCAAAGAAAACAACATAGAGAAAACACATAAAACAAAGACAGTACAATATGCACCTAAAAACTTCAACAAACCTTTTCAGCCTTTGTGAACAGCTTTAAAAAAGCTGGAAAGTTTGGCTGATGAAAAGAAAGCTAAGAAGTTTTGAATTTTTATCCAAAAGCAGTGGAAAGATCCTGAGAGATTTTTAGCAAGGAGCTGCATATATTCCTTGTAAAGTTTCTTGCTTTCATCTCCCCATGTGATTTTCCATTCTTCCTAAGTGTGAAAACTTTTATCTATAGCTTATACCATATTTAAGGTGAGATAAAGGTAGAAAACATTTAACAGAGAGAAAAATACCTGAAATCTAGTGAGAAATAGATTTCTAAGTTCATCTCCCACTGAATGAAATTGGAAGGAATGTACCCCCTGACAGACACCTTTCTCTGTCAACGCCTTGGAGTGTGAGCAGATGACTGCCGAAGAGAATAAAGCACTCTCTAGATGTGGTCCGGGGAATCTGCTGCTTATTAGCCTCTACCTATAGTTGCTTTTTCAACATTTAATTAAATAGCAAATGTTATTTCCAGTGTCAACTCTGCAAATTATAAGAATATTTTTCCAGCAGTGCACTTTGCTAACGTGGATATAAACAATTCAGCATGTGATCTATCAGATGCCGAGCAACTTTGACCTTCATGGTGCTGACATCTTGTTTTGTGTCTGCCACAAAAAGAGATTTAATTGTGGGTCTTATTAATTCACAACTTCTGCTGTGTTCAACAATTTTTGCATTTTCTTCAAATTGAAATCTAAAAGGGAGAACGATGCACCTAGCAAATTATTACAAAAGTGTCCTTTTCCCTCGTTGGAGCCTTAGCATTTAAAGGAGAGAGAAAATTGTCACCGTACTTAAAGAATAATATTTCTAAAATTGTAATTATACTGTGTCATGATGGAACACCAAGATTACATTTAATGTGATTTTTATGATTCACTTTGCATTGCAGAAGATGATTTTAGCTTAGTTTATAAAAAAGAAAATATAAACCTGCATAAAGATTTGCATCTCTAATTAGAAAGGAGTTTCTGGGCATTATTTCTTCTTTTAAATAACAATATTAACAATATTTTAGAAAAGAAACTGCTTACCAAAGTCCTATTAACGTGCTGAATTCCACACAAAAGAAAATGTAATTCCTGTTATCAACAAGCCAGGAAATCAGCATTATTTGATAATGGATGAGCGTTCACACGCATAGCTCATTAACATCTGATACTCCAAACTGAGGATAACAACAATTATTTGGAAATGAGATAGCATTTTATTGCTGCACGTAAGTTTTAGATGGCAAGAAATAGTTTATTTATGTTTGAGTTTGGCTGTATCAGGAAATACAAATCTGAAACATTTTGTAAATGGAAGTCAATTTTTTTTGAGACAAGGTCTGACTGCACCATCCAGGCTGGCCTAGAACTAAAAAAGAACCTCCTGCCTCCATCTCAAGTGCTGAGACAACAGGCAAGAGACCCACAGCTGGCAGAAGTCATATAATTCTGATCGTTTGTTCTTAAATTTCTACGGTAAAAGAAAATTTGGTGAGTTGTTTACTTAGCAATGCATATGTTTACCAATAGGATGTTTGCTATTGTAGTTATTGAACTAATTAAAGCACAATTTAATAGCACCTTAGTTGAGTCTTAAAATACATTTGTTTCAGTGCTAGAAATCATCATACTCTATCCTTTATTCTATGGCCATTCCTGCATATGTGTGTACTCGTACTTAGGATATGCATACGGGTCAGCCAATGGGTCTGAAAAGCCATTGGTGAAATTATTGAGGCGCCACTTCTGAAATAATGCCACAAGGTTTTCATTGTGTGCTTCCTAATGATAGGAGCAAAGACACAATATGGAAATTGCATTTTAGTGAGTTATACTACAGAGGTTTTCAGCGCTATGTCCTGCAAGGTATCATTTGGATACTTAAGGATGAGAATTTGGCTATTTCTGAAAACAAACTATGAGCATGCATAGCACAGCTGGATGCTCACTAGCATCATGGTGAGTGCTCATAGCCAGCCTCGCTGGGGCATGCCTGGAATCCCAGTACTCCGGGGAATGAGGCAGCAGGGAGTTTGAGGCCAGCTTGAGCTACAGAGTGAGCTGAAGGCAAGCCTGAACTACATAGTGCAAGCCTGTCTCAAAAAACCTGAAAAAAGAAAAAAGAGCTGATAGGCTTCATCTTTCTTGCGAGCTCTCTAATGCTTTCCATCAGTCAGTGGTGCCACCATTAACTCAGCTTCCTAAACTACAGAGACGGAAATTACAGTAAATGCCTTTCTCTACCTCACCCCACACGCAGGAGCAACCACAGAGCTGTGTCCTTTTCTCCACCTAATTATTTTCAAAATCTCCACACTCTTCTCACAGGAAGTCCATTACTTTTGCTCAGATAACATGATCGGCAGTTAACCCTCTAAACCTGGATTGTTGCCTCTAAATTTATTCTTTTCCTATATGTTCTCCAGATAACTTTGATAGAAACTGTTAGAAAAATTGGTCTATTTATTGGATCCAGGTAACTTCACTGTTTAATTCATGATTCTCTAACATCCTCAGATGTCTTACTTTTCTCTCGTTGCTAAGGTAAAATACTTAATGCCCAAAAAATGGCTCACAGTTTATGGCGGCTTCAGTGCACAATCAGGGGGCTCCACATCAGGGTGAATAATGAGGGGCAACAGCTCAAGTGGCAGAAGACAGCAAGAGCGACAAGAACAAAAGGGCATGAGCAAGCCTCTGCCTCCCTGCATCATCCACAGGCTAAGGACTCTCCTGGTGCAGCGCTCACACCACCTCATACCCAGCTTATGCACAGTAAGGATGTTTACACAGCCAGGATCCTGGCTTCCTGCTGAGCCCCTTAGTTAAGACTCTGAACTTCTCAAGTTGACACAATGTATCCCCTTTACATTAGAATGAAAAGCCCAAGGTGATCTCCTTAAGGTTTCCTCTCTAGTTCTAGCAGTCCAACTGTTCTCTTTTGCTCTGCAAACGCTTGCCACACTGAAAACCCTGCTCTTCCCGGGCACACTGTGCTCTACTCCGCCTCTTCCAAGACTTGCCAGCACCCGGCTTCCTTACCTGACATGCTCCCCTTCTCTCCCAGTCCATTGTGTAGATAATGCTGCTCATCCTTCATAATCCAGATTAGAATTTTAAACTGACCTTCTCAGAAGCCTTGCAAATCTTGGTTAAGTACTGCCTTCTTTAAACTTCAGTCATCTACTTCTGCTTAGGAACTGTCATGTTACACAGAATAACCTGTTCACTTGTCTTTCTCAGTCTTGCTGGGCAGTAAGATCTTTAGTGCAACTATAATACATTCCTCACCACTGAATCTTCAGGGATAAAACAGTAAAGATAACTAACTAGATTTTAAGAATCTATTTGCAGCCCAAGGTGACATCATGAGAAATGAATTTGTAAATAAGGAATGCGTATGAGACTTAAACTCATTATTCACTATTAAAGCATGTATCATTACACATTGTATGTTTATGCTTTACTTTCTTTCAAAAAAGTTTAAAAAGTGGTGTACTGTAGAGACATATTTAAATGTTCATTTCAGACTTGTATTTTTAGTCATTTGGGTTTTTGTTCATATGATGTCTTATTTGTGTGACATTATTCATATTCATGTAGGAGTAAAATTGTGACCCCAGAGACCATTGGTTTTATCTCTCCATTCTTAGTTACTACACTCTAGTGAATTTGAAGAAGAGGAGAGGATCACTGACTTTGTTCCTAATAGATTATTCTTACTACTGTCCTATTAAATATAATATAAGTACGCTAAGGTAATATTTCACATCAGGTTAGTAACTATTAACATTTCCTGATCTCACAAATATTTATTTTCATTTAATTTGTTATGTTTACAATTAAGAATTTATTTCCAACCACATTGAAACCTATTTTAGATATTGTGACATTTGTATCTCAAATAAGCAAACGTTCTAATTTATATATTGTCTGGGACTTACTTGGCTACTTATAAAATAATGATAATTTTATGTAGAGCTCATGAAGTCTCATCCATGCTATCTCACTTGAAGTAAGGAGGGACGTATCTGTGTCCTGTTCACAACTGATGCTCTGATAAATCTGTTTTCCTCGGTGACTCATCTCCACTAAGTTCCACTTTAATGTTCACAGCTGACCCAAAAGACATATAGGTATTTCCACCTTTAAGACTTGCTCAGATAGGTGGGGCTGTGTAGAAACTGAGCTTGGTGTTTTAACACAAATTCTGATTTGGGTGGTGGCTGAGATAACTAAGCTAAAGGACTTGTTTATAAATAGAATCCTCTGCAATGCCAACTATGTTTTAAATGTAAAGATTTTGATGTTACACGTTCACACTGGGCTTTTCATGTTCTTCTTCTCTTTGCTTGCAAAGGCAAACAAAATCAGCTGTACCATGAACGCTGCAGCACACTGAGTAGGGACCAGGCAGCTCTCCTCTGCTGTGGTCTCTCAAGCTTTGTGCTGCTTACATAAGGGGCTGAATAATCATTCCTGATGGGAGCTTGCCTATGCTTCCCTGGATGCTGTGCAGTTGCTCTGACCTCCCCTGCCAAATGCCAACAGCACCACCCCAGTGGAGTGATAAGAAAACCTTTTCACATGGTGCGGAATTTGGGTAGTGAACGGAGAGTAGGACTGTCTGCTGGCCATGCTAACACCTTTAAATTAAGGAGGATTTCTAGGCAACAGTCTTTCTTATGTGGAACTTCTTCTGACCTGAGTTTAGTCTCCTATATAAGGCAAGGTACAGAGTTTTAAATGGAGATGTAATTTTGCCCATTAGAACCTAGGTGAACTGCAGAACTCCAGCAGAACTCCAGGGTTTCCATATGCTTTCTTTGTAGTTGTGGTTTGGAGTTGGACTTAGAAGTGAGATATCTATCAAAGCCAATACTCAAAATGGTCTTCTCAGAAGTGCTGCATGTGGAGTCAAACCCCACCTTGTTCCCAGAAATTGGCAGTTCTGACACTTTGTGACACTTCACCTAGGCAGCCTCAGCCATGGGCAAAAGAAGTAATAGATAAGAAAGAGAAGGATCGAAGGGACTAGCCATTCTCCTCTTATTCTTATCGCAAAAGATGTTTCACAGATTTTATTTTTCAAATTAATTTTGAAATGCAAACCCTGTCTATGGTGAAATATAACATCTCAACTTGCTTATCTAACTGTATTTTTGAGTTGGACTGTATAGATTGTTAATATAATAGTTCCCAGCAGTGCCATACAGATGCAACATATGGTCCTGTACCTGCAAACTAGAGCATTGCCTATGACACCCAAATTCATCAGCATGCTGGCAATGTGCATGGCTCCGAGCAGGTGCACATCCCAAACACTGTGTTTTGTGACTGCTTATCAGCTCATCTAGAGATGGAGCACTGAATGAAATTTGAATTTGCATCACTTTAAATTCTCCTCTAAAAGAGATATGCCATTTTCTTCTTACTAAAATAAATCACAGATTTACTATTTTGTTTGTTACTGTGACTTGTTAATTAAATCACAGTGTGGTTATGTTTATTAAGTTACAAATTATACCTTTTGGGAAAGAACAAGTTCTGAAGTGGAACATGTTTTCTTGATGTTTTTCTTCCCATCTGCCTTAAGGGAGGATATAATTAAATGTAACAAAGGAAAAGGCAAGTCAATGTGAGGAAAAAACATTGTAAAAATTTTTCTTCCAGCTGAATAAAGCTGCAACATTCTACAGGCAGACAAATTGCTACAGATAAAAAGGAAACTTGAATCTAAAACAAGATTCAAGAGTAGGGAATTTTATTCCTAAACCTCTTTGTCTAGATTTTCAAAGTTGCCTAAAACATAATGAGACTGTAAAAGAGTCCCACTGTTTCCTAATCTACTTAATTATCTTCCCCCATCAGCTTAAAGCCCCCATGTTTTATGAGCAAGTGGAAAAGTAGTCACCTTCATTTAGGGACACAATAATTCAACATGTACAATAGCCTAGATTTGTGCTCTCCAATATAGCAATCACTAGCTACACGTATGCATCTTAAATGTCAAATTATTTAATTAATTTATAATTAAAATGAAATAAAAAGTATTAGATCATTCCAGGGCTCAGCGGCCATATGCACTTGGTGACAACTGGATTGTGCAGTACATATATATAACATTTCTGTCTGCAGAGAAGGTAGCAGTAGGAGGCACTGTTTCTGCTGCACAGGACAGGAAGTTATCTTATTTGGTCGTCTCTAAAGCACTTCCTTTAGACAGAGTCCCATAGAATGTTCTGAGGTGAAGGAAATGTTGCATCATTACAATAACAGAGAGAGGCAGAGAGAGACAAAGACAGAGATAGAGACAGACAGAGACAGAGAGAGAGAGATTCTGCCCCTGAACCCTACAGAAAGCAAGACTCTGCCTCTATGAAAACACATGTGAAATTTTTTTATTTTCAAAATATTTCCCTTTGTGAATGCAAACTGGTATGAGCATTATACAAAAGAGTATGGGCATTACTCAGACAACTAAAATTAGAAAGTCCCGTTGTCTGAGTCATTTTCACTTCTCCTAAAATGTAACTCCTGAAAGAGTTGGAGATGCACCACAGGGAAATGTGTGCACCTTTGTCTATGTCAGCACAACACATAACAACTAAATAATGGAAATGCCCTACATATCCATCACCAGAAGGATGGATATTAAAAATGTGGTATTTATACATAGTGGAGTACTACTCTGCCATGAAGGATAAACTTGAGATGTTTGCAAAAAAATGGATGTAACTTGAGATAAAAATTTTAAGTAAACTAAATCAGATGTACAAGTAAGTAAAAAGGTTGGCCCACATTTCAGACATTATCAATTCCATGAGAGGAATATAATTACTACGAACTGAAAATACGTACTAACAAAGAAATAAATATTGAGAAAAACAAATAAAATATTTCCCCTCTTGCTGACCTGCACAATATCAAAAACTCCCATTTTTAGCCAATCTTTAAAAACAATCAAGTGTTCTCTATTATGTAGAAGTGGTAGCCTGTTCCAAGTATTAACACTTCAACCACAAATTCAACTTCCAGTAATGATGGAAGTGTGCAAGTGAACCATCTATTATGACAGCTCTCAGGCAAATGAGACCACTGAGCCCTTGAACTGTGCCAACGAAACACAATTCCTAATGATCATTAATTTAAGTGGCCACATATGGCTCCAGAATGCCATATGAGACATCATGGGTCAAAAGAAAAGAGCTGGGAAAATTAATAGGCTAGATGGTGAGGCAGGGAGAATGAGGAGCTAGGTCCCCACTTCCCTGGTACACACACCCTGGGTCCTGTTGCCCCCACTTTCCTGGAAGGCATACCCTGGACACCTGTTTCCTCTGGTGTTTGGTCTAGAAATGGACCTTAGGCATTTGATGACACCACCACTTCATCGATAGCTTGATGACGGCCTGTGAGGCCGTCAGTAGATAACTGAGTTAAACTGTGCCTGACCGCCTAATTCCCTAAAACTGAGCCAGGAAGGGTGTGATGTGTGAAGCTACAAAGCCTATTGAGTATTATCTGTCAGGGCTGGCGATATAGCTCAGCAGACTAAGCGCTAGTGCAGGAACTAGGATTCATATCCCCGGTCCCCCATGCCATGCTGGCCCCACCCTGATGGGGTGCTGGGCAGGCAACAGTCTGGGCATAGTGGCGCATGCCTAAAATCCCAGCGCTGGAGAGGCTGAAAACAGGAGGATCACTATGAGTCTGAGCTGCCTAGTGAGTTCCTGTACCAAATACATAAATAAAAAAAAAGACAAGTATTATCTGTTAATGGAAAATTCCATGATTTCAAGCATGAGGTCTTTTAGGGTACACTTTTTAGAAACACTGAGTAAAATTTGTCTATTCATAAAACAATGTTTTCTATTAATGGTTTGTTAAATGTTAAAGTATTAAAAGGGTTTTTTGACAACATTTTACAGCCATGAAATTTAGAAATAGTTTGAAAAGGAAAGAAAATCACATGGTGGTGGCGATAACGGCATTACTGATACACTAATTGTGCTCGAAACTTGACACCAAGCAAACTGCTTACGCACCAGCTCACACCATGACCTCAGTAACTGACAGCAGAGATCATACCCGGTAAATTTATCTTTTTTACTTTTTTGAACCAATAATTATTTTTATTGAGAACAGTAAAAATCTAAGTAAAACAAGAGTAAATGAGTAGAAAATTAAAAATAACTGTCAAGAAAGTGACAGCTGGGTTAGAGACTATTACTTTCTTTTTAAATTTTATTTTATTGAGAGACAAATATCAATGAGACAGTTTCAAAGCAGATTAATGGAACATTTTCAGATGGCTCAGTGGAATAAGCGCTTCTCTAGCAAGCGCAGGGGCCTGAGTTCAATCCCCGGTTCCGCAAAAAAAAAAAAAAAAAGATATGGTGTACTTATCTCGATGGGCAGTGTAAGATTTGTAGGGCAAATTTGTAATATTCAACATATATAACACAGGATCTAGACTGAAAGCTTTGCACATTTAAGATTTAGACAAAAAAGTAGAAGGATTTTAATAAGATTTTATGTTTGAAAATAACCCCACCCTAGTGTCCATTTTTCAGTTTAAAAAGACTATTTCTAACTCTCTAAAACAAAAGTATCAGGATAACCTTATTTCTAACATTATATATATATATATATATATATATATATATATATATATATATTTCTTTTGATATTAGCTTATTTTATAAAAACTAAATTACATTTGAACTGAAGTATATAAAATGATGCTCAACATGTCAACGTGGAATATATTTTATTGTATGCAGGAAACCTTGACCTAATATAAAATCAAGATCATATTATTTGCCTACATAGAGAAACACAATCTTCCTTCAAAATGAACCATAGAATAAAATGTTCTCTTATATTTTAACAAAAAGATCAAATGCAGGTCAGATACTCAGAAAAATAAAAAAGAAGGCCCTTCATGGCTTTACTTGAAAGCATGAAGTGTACCAGGTCAGCCAAAGTTGTTTGGAACAAAACAACATGTGCTGGTGACAGCCAGCCGGGCAGGCCAGGCTACTGAGGGTCGGCACACCCAGTGCCGGGCAGGCCGGCTCACTGCATGCATCAGGTGTGCTTGAAATATATGGTGAGCATTTAAATTTCTTTAAAATGTCTTAGAGCTAAAAGACGATGTTCATTAATCCACCTCCTGGGCCCGGCTCCTCTGCATACACTACCTGCAGCATTCTTGCCTCTCTCAGCAGCTGTGCTGCAGGGCCTTTTCTGTGCCACCAGGTGTCCTGTCCTGGCTCCCTCTATGTTCTCAACCCATTCCAAACACTTACCTTTCCTGGTCTAATTGACTGTGAAGAGCCAGAAGCCCACGGCCCCAGTGTCAGTGCGTAAGGCAGATGGGACGCACCACACATACCGGCCTGGCTTGCCTTTGGACATCCCTCGACAACATCATTCACTGTCATTTTTTAAGAGAATTAAAAACAAATATAGAGCCAGGGAGATAGCTCAGTGCCATAAGTGCCAGTCTGGTAAGCACAACGTGCAAAGTTCTATCCTCGGTACCAAATGCCCCTATCTCCCCCGCCCCCCCAAAAAAACAGATACAGAATTTCATAAAGACATCCCCAAAAGTGGTGCCTCAGAACTGCTTCAGAAAGTGCTCATAACCATGTGATAAGTATGTTAAATGGAGGAGATATATTTTTAGGGGGATTAATGGCAATTTGTCTTTAACTGTAATAATCATAAAATTTAAACATTTGCCATATATTTTGACCACACCACATATATTAATAAATCTCCACTTGCCTGAAGATAAACGTGCATAGATTCGACAATTTTTGACATTTGTAACCTTTTCTTCAGTATTATGATCAAACCCTAAATTTATATGGCTTTTAGTACTCACATAAAAAGTCATTTGAAGTATAGAAAATATTTGGGGCTTTTGTTTAATCCACACCTCTAGTAGAAATGCTCTGCTACCCTAACCCAGACCTTAAGGAAGAGCCGTTTTCCTCCGTTTCTTCTTGCTTCTCCAGAGAGAAGCAGCACTTGCAGCTAGAGGAAGCTGCCTCAAGGCAGTAACGGGAGCCTCCATCCTGAGCCTCACAGCTCACTGAACTGCGTGAGCAATTTCAGAAAACTCTACTTCGTGCTCCAGGGAGAAGACAAGAGTTGCGTTTGAGGACAGCTGTCCCCTACACCTCGCCGAGAGGATGCTATCCCGGGCGCTGAGGTGTACTGTAGAGAATGCAGCACGCAGGTGTCCTCCTCCAGGGCTGGATCCTAGGCGGTTTCTTTCACTTATTACACAGGCATTTATGGAAGACCTACTCTGTGCAGATATTGGTAACCAGAGGAGATGGGTTATGCTAGAAGTTTGGTGAAGAAAACTTGAATTCCACCGTCCAGTGCCATGCTGAAACTTGGTAACACTGCACTACATACTTCAACATTCATTAAGAGGTCAGATTTCATGTTACTTATTCATTTTATTCACAATAAAAATATATCTTGCACTTGGCATCCTAAGAAATATGCACAAATTAGGTAGCAAATCCTTTTTGGCAAGGTAAACAACAACATGTTTTATCATTTTGCATCCCTCTAAATCATAAAGCTAATTGAAATGCCAGGAGAAGTTCTCCTTTCCTGATTGTAACAATAAAAACATCTTTGAAAATAGATAGAGGATTGGGGAGATAGCCCGATAGTCTAAGCACCTGCCTGCCAAGAGCAAGGACCTGGGTTTAATCCCCAGTGCCACAGGCAGTGCTGGCCCTGGTATTCCAGGCACACTGAGGCAGCCCCAAAACTAGGCATGGTGATGCATGCCCATAATCCTAGTGCTGGGGAGGCTAAGACAGGTGGATCAGTACAAGTCCAAGCTGTGTAGCGAGAACCTATACCAAACAAACAAATAATTCTTTTCCTGTGGTACTGGGGAGAAACAAATAATTTTTAAAAATTTAAAAAAGAAAAGAAAATAGAAGGAGAAACAAGACATTTCCATGACAAAGAAGACCTGAAGAAATTCATGTCTACGAAGCCAGCACTCCAAAATATGCTGAACAACATCCTAGACAAAGATAACGAAGACTATAATGTTATGAATTCTAATAGAATGAATCCACCATGCAAGGTAAGCAATTAAACAAAGGAGAAAGAAAGGGAATCCATAACAGTAAAATAACAAAACAAGGATAAATCAGTACATCAGTTGTAATCATAAGTGTTAATACTCTCAATTCACTGAAAGAATTGGGGACTGGAAGTTTGGTGCAAAACATATGCAAAATGTTAGCATAAGGGCACAAGACAAGCATGAGGCTGAGAAATGTTCTAAGCAAAAAGGAGAAAGGAAGACTGTAGGCAGAGGCGGGAAAAAGCTCTGTGCTCTTCGGCAACCCAAGGGCTGGATGGCATGACAGGAGCACGCTAAGTTCTCAGAGGGCGCATGGTAACGAGCCAGGGCTGGGTGAGCTGTTACTTGGTGGCCAGTCAAGGACTTGGCAGTGTTCCCGAAAGCAAGGTGTGAAAATGTTCTAAACAGATGACGTTATTAACTCAATTTATATTTTCAAAAGAAAGTTTGGGGAAAGATATTTATGAACATGGTAGGGTTCATTAAACCTGAATTATCTTGCTAGTTTAAAAAGCTTCTCAATAATATATTCTCTAAGCTCACTGAGTTGTCATTACACAGGTTTCTGATTTTATAAAATGAGATTCTGTGTCGACCAAAGTAAGGGCTCACATATCATTATTTTCCCTGAGCCAAGACCTTTTCCGCCCACTGTCTAGTCTAGACTTGCTCAACCATGACACTATTGACATTTAGGGCCAGATAATTATTTATTGAGGAGACCACCTCGTGCATGTTAGGATGCAATGGGCCTGGCTTCTGTACCCCAGATGCCAAGTCCGCATGGACCTCCACCTCAGGCCCTGGTGTGGTGAGCAGAAAGGTCTCTAGATATTGCCAAGATTGACCTTAATTTGAAGTACTGATCTAATAATAGCTAGGAAGCAACATTCCCACAGAAATGCAAATTATTCCTAAAGGAGCCTGCAACGAGGAACAACTCCAAAAACTATCCCTGAAGTGTTCTTCACTGAGCATAAAACTATTTTAAACCATGGCAGAATCATTTTTCTATTCTTTATCCATAAAATATATATGTCTGCCATATTACTTAAATTTGGAAGAGAAAAAATTAGAAGAAATTTGAAGACTGAAGAATTTTTCTGTGCCTCCAATATTCTGTAAATAGACATGGAAAGTCCAATAGATTCTGTGATTATGAGGTTTTCTCTCTCATTAAAACTCGGGCTGGCGAGATAGCTCAGTTGTCTAAAGTGCCTGCTTGGGTCCCCTTTCCCAGAGGCCCATGTGTCCTTTCCTCTGGCTCCAGGGTACCACTTTGGCACCCCAGGCTATGGAAGTCCCCCCTTCACCATGCTGTACTCCTCTGTCCCTTTCCGGGGGGGAAGCCTTTCTCCCAGTGCCTGTTGCCACCTTGGGCCCTGCCATGCACTCAAACTGAGGCTGAGGTAGCACTGTCCCTGCCAGGGAGGCCAGGTGGAGGATGGGGCAGAATTAGGAAGAAGCTGTAATCCAGCAGGGCTTTGGGGTTCAGTTCTTCATTCACTAAAGAAGCAATTAGAAGCACAGAGGGTGGGGGCAGGGAATTTGGGGGAATCAGTTGGAGGGAAGCTGCAGTTCAATTATGCTCTTGATTTTAATCCCCTGATCACTTTGATTTTAAATAAAGAAGCCTGGGGCACAATAAAAAAAATAAAAAAATAAAAAAAAGTGCCTGCTTAAGCAAATGTAGGCAAGTGCACAGACCGAGGCTCAATCTGGACACCACAGGCTGCACCAGCCCCATCCCCAGGAAGGGCTGAGCTGGCCACGAAAAAAAAAAAAAAGCCAAGAAGGCTTTCTTTGTGGGCTGGGGAGATAGCTCACCTTACAAGCACAAGGTCATAAATTAAAAAAAAAAAAACTGTTCTTAAAATTTCTTCTCGACACTTTCAATTCAGAAATATATCTGTTAATGACGATGTTCTTATTTAGTAAAAACTCTGGCACTCATTCAATCCAGACATGTCACTTAAAAGAGACATGGACTGTACAAGATGAGACCTCCACAGGCTCACAGCCATACACTGGGGTGGCCAAATGAGGACTCTTTCCTGATGTTTGATCCGACATCCTGTGGTCAGACCTGACATGCAAAGAGACTGTGAAAGGCTAAAAATGCAACAAAACTCTTTAGATGAAGGTAGGGAGGACCAGAAAGCAGACTTTGAGTCACTTTTCTGGAGTATTTCATTTATAATTTCAGCAAGGACAGGCTCATAGTATTTTTGCATTTACAGTCTTTCCCAGATGATGTTATCTTAAGATGCTATTTTAGTGATATCTCCCACACAGGTTGACAGGATCCTACACTCTCCTGAGGAAATCTCTAGTGCAGTTGGCAAAGCTGTGTCCCTTGTGGAATCTGAAGAGAAACCAGTTCAACTGCATCCCTTCCTTCACCAAAGTGTTTGACATCTCTGTTACCTGAACTCATATCTCCTCAACCTGTGGTGACACTTCCAACACGTTAAAACGAAAGTCACTTGCCTCTACAAGTCACCATGTAGTGGACATTTACGCACTAATAAATGCATATGCTGGAAATCAGATTGCAAGAGCTGGAAATATTTGCCAGAGTAATCTTTGTGTGCCTCAGTCTCCTCATTTCTAAAATAAGGATGGTAACAAACATTGGTAACAAAATGTGACCGCTTTGTTGCTATGATACATAAGCAGTTTATGCATGTGTCAGTTAATATATATGTAAGAACAGCTCTTAGTACAATATAAGAACTATATTTCTGTTTTTGTCATTAGCATATAAAATACTTTTATTTTAACTGTCTTCCATTTAAATAGATATGAGATAAAAATAAAACAGATATATTTAGATAATATATTTGCAAGCCTATGTCATGGAAAACAGCCCATAACCCATAAATACTAATAATGTATAACTTTATTTTTGGGTGGTACTAATTGAGTATCTTGTATTATATTAATAGCCCATGTTATATATTAATTGAGAGGTTGTAAAGAAATGTAAGATCTAATGCTATTCTCCATAGGGCAATGTACATTGAAAAACTGAAAACATACTAAAATATATATTAGTAGTATCCACAACCACAGAATCTATTTACAGAGTGAGTTACATGGCCCTGGCAGGAAGTGCTAGGGAAGCACAAAAGGAGGTATTTATTGTTTATTAGGATGTTGTAAGGGGTGATTTAGACAGAAACAATGTGGCCAGGCCTTGTGGATAATCAAGGCAAAGCTTGAGCAGAGGCACAAAGAACTTCATAGTGTACAGAGACAAAATCTCCACTAACAGGAAATTTAGGAATGTGAATTAAGGTAGAGAATGTCACTTCTTAGCTATAGATTTCTTGGCTTCAAGCAATAGAAAGTCATGTAAACTAGTTCATATAAAGAGTAATGGATATGAAAGTAGGGACAACTCTTCGACCCAGTGCAGCTAAATGCACTGAGGACCAGAAGCGAGAGACAGCCCAGAACCGCAGTGCACGTGCAGGATAGCACACAGGGCGAGGGGAATGGGAATGCCCCACATGCCTCCCCAGTTAGTTCTCCTCTCCTCCCCCTACCCACCCCTGCAACTTTCACTCATCTGTTTGCTGCAGCTTTCCCAAGGCATAACTCAAACACTGAGTCCAATTGCTTTCTAGCTCAGAATCCACAACTAACTAATCCATTGTTAGACCAAATTCTCAGTACAGAGTCGAACGAATCCAATTTGAATAAAGCCTCTACACCTACTACATAAGCTTTAGCTGGAAAAGGAGTCGAGGAATAATAAGCACAAACCTTTCCCCCTTTGGTATTGCTCTAGAACTCTAGTGCCTCCATGGCAATGTGCATTTGTGTGTGGGCATACCTGAGTATGTGCATGTGAATATGTGAGGGTGTAAAAGTACACACACAGAGAAGCACTCAATTCAAACTATCAAATAAGGAATACAAATAAGATACTGTACCAGGAAGAGAGCATCCAGGTAAGGATCGGATAAGAAAAGACCAACAGGATGTATTTCCAAATGAGCAGCCATGAAAGTATTAGAAGACTGGAAGAAAAGGAATTTAGAAAGGCATTTCAGAAAATATAATGCAAATGTGAAGATTCTAGCAGAAATGTGAAGATTCAAGCTTCGCAGCAGTGAAACTTTCAGGGGCAGACTGGAATAAAAGATTTGCCTGGGAATTTTGTCAATTCAGATCGAAAAATTCTGAGTTAGTCCAATCATTGATGAGACCTGAAGCAAAGGAAGCTAATTCAAGAAAGACATTTACTCACTATCACTAAATTGAGGTTTTTAAACTTGCATGTGTTCTCAGAACAGGACCACTGGCTATGCATCTCCTTTGTAGAAGCTGTCTCTGAATCCTAGTGCAGCTTGGCTCCCCTGAGCACTCAGTGACAACACTGGAAGGATGCGTGCCCAGGCTTGTGTGCACATGCAGGCGCTGAGTGCTGATTGGCTAAAACACCAAGCAGGCTTCTCTACAGAGTGACTGAGAAAGGCATCTAAGTTCACCAAACACAAGCCGCAGAGGAGCTGCCCAGTGAAGGTAGAATTTTGCATCAGCAACTTAGCTGCCTCAGGCAATCTCAGGCCCAACCTGGAAGCCCACTCACTTCCCAGGTGAAATGTTAAACTCTCAAGTAGCTAGCAGACAACAGAGCAAGCCAGCGTCAGCTGCAGCAGAAGGCACACTCTAAAATCAGACTAAGAAAGCTCTCCAGTGCCAAACCTGTTAACAAGATGTCTACTAAAAATGGTTAGTAAGTGAAACCAGTTGCCATGTAACCAGGGAAAAATATATAGATACACACACACACACACACACACACACACACACACACATCACTGTGCAGTTTGTAATTAGGATAAACTAGAACACGATGTGCATTGGTCAGTTTTCCATAGCTGTAATGAAACACCTGACACCCACAAATTACAATATGAGAGGCTTATTTCGGCTTCCCAAGTTTGCAGGTTCCATTCCACAGCTCCACTTCAGGAATGTCGTGGTGGAAAGACAAGATGCTGAAGAGCACTCGAATCAAACCAACTGAGAAACCGAATCAGGGGGACAGATCCCAAGGAAGTGGCCTGGACCCGCACACAGCCTCGACGTCCACGGTTGCCTCTTCCAGCTGGGCCCCACGCCTCCCGGCCCACTGGCTCACCTGCGTGACGTGAGTGCCCTGAGGAGCCTGGCGCCCCCAAGAGTCTCTTAATCTAGTCGGGTCAGTTAGTTTGGACCACTGTGCTGCTGATTTCTGCCGTTCTATTGAAAAGAGCAGTTAGTGCTTTTTTTTCTTTCTCTCTCTCTTTTTAAAAATTTTTTAAATAATTTTTTGACAAACCTTACAGGAGTGTATCCGGCGATCTGAAAAAATAATGTGAAGCAATAGTATGCAATATAAAAGAGCCATTTTAGAATTCCTATCATTTTGTTTAGTGAAATTCTGTACTATTTCTAATTAAAAAAATAATTTCTGGCATTTTCTTTAAAAATTAAAAAAAACTAAAAAGATAAAGCAACACAGAATCGAAGTGTCCATCTACATATGCTTTGTTAAACAAACTCATGCATACAAATTCAAAATAATTTAGGTTTCCCTTTTGAAATTTCAACATACTTATGTCATAGTATGTTCTTGTAACCTTATAAAGCAGATTATAGAAAAAATTTGTGGCATGGTCCCATTTGTGTAAATTGTACACAAAGTATACATTCCCTTTACGCAGAATTAAACAAATATCAAAACATATGACAAATTTTACATAATTACTTCTCTGAATGAGGCTTTTTTTGAGCTCTACAAATCATCGTTTTAAAAATTATTATGTCCGCATGCCTGTAATCCCAGCACTCAGGAGGCTGAGGCAGGAGGATTGTTGTGAGTTCGAGACCAGCCTGAGCTACAAAGTGAGTTTAAGGCCAGCCTGAACTGCATAGTGAGACCCTGTCTTAAAAAGACAAAAATAAATAAATAAATAAATAAATAAATAAATAAATAAATAAAAATAAAAATAAAAATTATTATGTCCTTCTTTTTAAATCCAGTTTTGCGCTTGTGTATCTGGTAACCTGAAAAACTGATTTGAAGATAGCATCATGTAGTACAGCAACCGCTGTTGAATTTCTGTTACTTTGTTTAGTGAATTTGTATGTTTCTAAGCTTTTTTAATTGCCTACTCACACATTTTACACCAATTTCTGAAGTTTATTTTTTTTAAAGTATTTGGTATAGGGTCTCACTACACAGCTCCTGTTTTCAGGCTCCCCAGCGCTGGGGATTACAGGGGCGCACCACCAGATCCAGGCTGCTCAGCATGCACCAGGCAGTGCTGGCATGGCGTATGGCACTGGGGGTCAAATGTCTGACTTTTTTTTTTTAGAGAGAATTGGAGGGTGAGTAGAAACATTTTACATCAGGTACATTTTTCTAACGGTTGGTTAGACATGTAAAAAGCGACATAGTGTGCATTTTATCTTAAAAATCTTTCAGTTTGTCCAGAGCCAATCAGTATACTTGTTATATAATTATCAGCTAATATTATGCAGCTTTTCTGCAGAATGTACTTCTACTCTGTACTCATTATTTGTGCAACTAACCAGGAAAGGAAACTTTTCCAGCATGACAAGCACTGACACCTGATGAGTGAAATGTTTTCCAAGCAGTGAAATAGCACTTTAAAGTGAAAGAAAAACTGCAGGGTCTTTGGCCACTGGCATGTACACAAGGCTTACTCAGAGACTATGAGCTCCAAATGCTAAGTCTCTACTTGGAGCACAGCTGGAGATAAAGAAAATACTGACTACACACTTGCATTTCATTCCCCGAGTTCTGAGTTCCGGGTTGAGTTCTGCAAACCCGAATAAGCTAGCTTCTCCCTCTGAAACAGATACTACCCTAGCTGAAGGTTGCCAGATGCTTTCTGTCATGGGGCAATAACGTGAAGCCCATTCCCACCTTACACTGCACTGTGCTCTTCCTCTGAGTGTCCACAGACCGACGCCAGGCACGTAACCTGAGGAGATGCACTTCCTTCTGTCTGTTCTCCACTTTCCTTCATTCCATCCTTTCCTTCCCCACATGAAACTTGGGACTCAGACCTTTGATCCTTCCTTCTCCATTTGAAAAATAAAGCAATCCACCACCACAAAGCAAAAGCCGCAGGCCAAGATGCATACACTCTGAACTGTTTCTGCAAGTTGATTGTAGACAAGTTGCCTGGGCTGAGACAGGAGAATTCTGTAGCTTCCTGATTTCATGCTTCCATAATAATTAAATCCAGGAGAGATGAAAATAAAAGCTTTAATCACATAAAGAGATATTTGAGTTTATAAAGGTTGTATCCCTAAGAAAAAGTGTTCCTTCTGATAAAATTTTAAACATTAACAACCAGGGCAGGAGAGAGGATACTGAAATTTATAGGCACTTTAAATCACACAACAAACCTGAGTTCTGAGTGTTCATCCCGCTGATGTCCTCCATTGGTGGATGTTACAGCGCTCATGATGCCCTTGGAAGGACCAGAATTCTTAACTGGCCCAAGCCAGAAGACGCTGAGAATCTCTTGGAACACTTTTCCTTCACGTTCAGTGAAACAGCTTAAACACTTCAGATGTGCTTCAACTTTAAAATTTTTTCATTAGAATTAAAACATTTTAAGCTCCTGCTCATTATTAAGCATTATGCAAGTGACATGTGCAACTTGATGAAATAGCTCAATATTGTTTAATAAGCTTAACATATTGGAGAGAACATTTTTGTTTGTAAGAAACTCATGCTGACTACAACAAACATGCTTTTCTGATTATATTGCCTCGCATACTGCAGAATGAGAGGAAAAATTAAAATTTCAGATTCCATATGAATGGGACATGTGCTGTCGAACCCTTTCTGAACCAGTTTTACTCTTTAGGCTCAACCAGTTAACTCAGAATGTGTGCCCATTTCAGTAAAACACCGAACACCTTGACTTAGGCTCTCATTCTGCTTTCTGTACGTTTCTTGATCAAACTTCACTTTCTCCCAATCATTCCATTATCCCTGTTGAGCCTATTTTTCTTACAATCTGTGCTCTTTCCCAGTAAGTACCCCAGAATGACATGTTCTCTTCTTTAGGCTCTTTGTTAGTCTTTTCCCTCTTCTTGTTGACTTGCGTTCTTTCTGTTAGTTTCTCTTTCACTTCCTGCTCCCACTAGTTTGAATTGTTATCCCTTTCAGTGTAGTACATAAACTAAGCAACTGTGATATAACTAAGTCCTTTCGCATGGGTCAGATCTGTGTGGGATTTCTATGTGTGAAATGCGATCTTGAAACCTCTTTTATTGGGTTAAAATAAAACCACCCATGAGCTGCTGTGCTCCTCAGCTTGGCAGAGGAAGTCCTCCTGTAGGATATTGAAACTGCAACATCTGGCTTCTGCTAACTCCTTCAGCTTCTCCTTTTGGTTTTCTGATTACACACTACCTTGTGCTCAACATGCTCAAACTCTGGTAGCTTTCCCCAAATACCATGCTCACACGTTACCTGGTGGTATCCACACCTTCCCTTCCCTTGATACAATACGACACCCCTTTCCTTAACTTCTCCAGGGCAGGACTCACCTTCTTGCCTTATCCCCCAACTCCTATGCGTGGATTTAATTCAGTTATGAAATCCCCCTGCATGTCTATCATGCAGGACTTATCTCTAGGGTTCACTAGAGGTTCTAATTTGTTTGGCAGTTATTGAGCAGCAGAGTCCAGGTGAGTCTGAGCAAACTGCGTTTTTTATTCCTTCACTTATTCATATACAAAGATTTAAATGCCACAGAACCATGTTTGTGAGAGAAATTTATTTATACTACAAAATACTAAGTTAGAAAGGGCACTGGAAATCTTCAGTGACACACAATAAGATTATCATGATGAGATAATTTTGTTGGCATTAACATAAGTGGTTAAAAGAGAAAGGAGGTCAAGGATGGAAGCCTCTTTCTAAGATCTGAATAGCATTAATCAGAATCAGACAACTGTGCATTTGCTTTCCAATTGCAGGCAAATGAACCAATAGAGAAAGGCCCAAGAAGGCAAAGGGTACCGCTAGTTTGCTTGACCGGACAACCTTCCCCTCCTTTCTGGTCAGCCCAAGTTTTCTTGAATTCAGAAATCTGGGCCAGTCCTCCCAGATTTGAGAATGTGGACCATTTAGACAAAGCACCTTGACTCCTCTGACTTTCTGCATCTCTCTCTTCCTGACTGCATCCTTCAAGAGACTCTGTCCATTTAGCCAAAATTCCTCCTTATTCTGATCATGCTACGGAGCTACTATGCTAAGCAGCTCACGTACATCATCTCATTTAATCTTATGTGAGTCCCACGAGGTAAATTCTATTATCCCACCCAATTGTAGGATTCAAGAAGCCAGAGTTGGAATTGATTATTTAATTTATTTCAACATGAAACTGACAGGAAGAGGTAGAACTGGGAGGAAGAGGTAGAGCTTGGATTTGAACCATGTTTTTCTTGTACTTTTTAAAAATTTGGTTTGATAAAGTTTTGGGGTGCTGTTTGTTTGTTTACCGGTGCTGGGGAGTGAACCCAGGACCTGTGCATGCTAAGCACTTCACTGTCACTGTGCTCACCCCTCGAACCAGGTTGTGATGACCCAGGATCTTGAATTTTCAAAAACCACTTCTCCTTTGTCTGACTCATTTTCTCAGACCCTTGCCTGAGAGTATTCTCCATCTCTGTTTGACATGCCTAGAAATAGGCATTGTTATTACTATGTCTTTCCTTTCTCTTCTATTCATCTTGTCTTTACTCATTCTGCTATCAAAGTGGAGTATTTTGTATTAATCCTGAGTATATATAATACTGAGGGGAAAGAAGGGAGACTAATGCTACTTTCAGATTTAATTTCCTAGTTAGCATGCATCAGAAACTGGAATGGGACCTGAAGACCTAAAGACAGGAGGCAGGACTGAGAATGACAACAGCCAATGCTTTACCCAACGTTTGCTGTGTCCCAGGCTCTCCTCAAGTGTCCCATGGACTGTTTCATTTTAGTCTCACATCAACATCATAAAGTAGGTATTATTTTTAGATTTATTTGTTTGTTTGTTTTGTATTTGTTTATTAATTTGGTACATGGTCTTGCTAGGCAGCTCAGACTCACAGTGATCTGAGTCTTCCCAGCATTGGGGTTGCAGATTTGTGCCACCATGCCTAGTTTCATGGCTGGCACAGCATGGAGCCAGCATGGCATGCAGTACCAAAGATCAAGCCCTGCTACTTGTGCTTGCAAGGCAGGCACTGAGACTTCCGAGCTATCTCCCTGGCCTATAGTAGGCATTTTTAAACTTCTGATATAAGTGAGAAAACTGAAGTTTAAAAAAAGCTTATATTATATCCCCAAATTCACACATTATAATCTCTGAAAGCAATAGTCAGAATCAAGCAACCTGACTTCACTGCGCTCTATTGACTCCCAGGAGCTGGCTTCTGTGGAATCAGTGTTACTTGTGGAAAAGAAGATGCAAAGCTGAGCACGGTTAGGCATTGGTGGGAGACACCTCATGAAGAGGTGTGTTTCTCTTCACAGAGGCAAACACTGTGATAACAATTCATGATTAATATAATGTGTCAATTTGCTCAGATCTACAGGTGCCTAATGTTTTTTCTGAGTCCTGATGCTTTTCTTTTTTCACTTTTAAGAAATCTGTTTCTTTTTAAGTTATGTACTACCCATTGAAAGATGTTGTGAGCTAAATCTTGGAAACAACCTAAATGCCATTAGACTGAAGAGTGAATAAAAAAGATGTATTTTTATACAATGGAATACTACTCAGTGATAGAAAAGTGAAATTCAAGGCTCCCATAGGTAAATGGAGGCAATTGGAGACTTTACTGGTAAGTGAAATAAATCAGACCTGCATGTGCAAACATGTTGTCTCAGTAGTGTGAGAACCTGAAAGAGTAAATAAAAATCTGAAAGGTGCAACAGAAACTGTGAAAGGAAACAGTGTTCAATGGGAAGGAAAAACTGGGATGAGGAAAAGGATGGAACAAGGGGAAAAGATATTTATCTATATAGGCAAGGTAGCTTGAATAATTGTATTGCTGATTTCAGTTGGTCTATTGAAAGGAGCAGTTAATGCTTAAATTTTTTTCTTCTACATTTTAATTTCTTAACCAATTTTACATATTTATATCTGGTAACCTAAGCAATAGTTTGAAGATAACATCATGCAATACAAAAACCATTGTCAAATTTCTATTACTTATTTAATGAAATTTTGTATGGTTTCTACTTTTTTTTAAACATTTTCTATTCTTTAAAAAATAAAAGTAAGAAAAGAAAGATGTTGCATTGCTTCTTCAGTCTGTCACACAGCACAGAGCACTCTGCACACTTTAAGACAGCTTTGTCCCTAGAAGATGACTGCCAGACTGTGACCAACTGCTGTCCTCCTTGCATGAAGGAAAAGCCACACAAGCAGGCTTTACTGGGACATGATTTGGGGTGTGCATGTCACTCCTGAAGCAGGGATTCGAAGCAGTCTGTGTTTTTCTCTGTCTCTTCTTATTCCACTCAGTCCAACCCAGAGCACACTTCAGCCCAGGGGAGGGCAGAGCCCCTCAAAGTAAGGAAAGTGTCTGCCAACCTCTGAACTTCCACAAGGACATGAAATCAAGTGTAAAGTAAAACCTTAGGGTTTACTGTTTGCTAAGATGTCACTCTAATACAGTGATCAAGTTCTCATTATAATTTGGGTGTTAAAGCATCAAAAGGTTTTCTCTAGAACCACTGACATCCAAGGGTATGACAGTTGCTGCTGCCACTAACCCACTTCTGGACCCCAGTGTTCAAGTGCCCATAGCTGGAATCCTACCATAGTCAAAGCACTTATGGCTTGGGGACAAGTGGCAGGAACAAAAGCACAAGGAAAAAGGCACACTGCAGCCCTATGGAATGCACATGAAGAATTTAAATGTACAAAGCATTTTGCATCCCAAATTTTAGCTACAATTGGGCCTAGAAAATGTGCTCATAAATCTCGCTTAGCCTGTGCAGTGTCACGGGGCGTACCAACAGTCATGAGCTACATTCCTCAGTGACAGCCCACCATCACCATCTCTATCCTATACAGGAAGCACTTTTTACATAAAGCCATTCATATGCACAGTAGGTCTAACAAAATGCATTAAAACCTGCAGGGTGGTTTTCCACGAAGTGGAATAACATGATAAACTTTACAATGTTGCTTTATATTTTGCAAATTTTCTGCAATGCGGGCCAGGGCTGTAGCTCAGCAGCACAAGGCCTGCCATGCAGCCGCCAGGTCCTGGGTACAGTTCCTGGTACCAAAAAAAATTTCTACAGTGAGAATATATTTACCAAAAAAGAGTGTTTTATCTATAATACTATAAGAATTATTGATAAATTATTTTTCACTTTTAAAGCTACCATTCCACTTTTCTTCTGGCAAATAATCATCCTTACCAAAAAAAGACTCAAGAAAATGTTGAAAGTAAGAGTTTTACTGTCTATCACTGTGCTTGTCATGTGACTTCTGCCCCTGCTATAGATTTGCTGTGGGCTGCTGACCTCCTATATAAATTGGAAAGTACCTTAAATATAGTTTTCTTCTACATACAAAGAGCTGTATTCAGAAATGGATTATTGATTAAGCTAAGTAGATTTTTCAATGATTAGAAATGAAATGAAAAAATTGTTAATAAAGGTTATAAAAATAAAAAAGATGCTTTTTTGATAACAGATACAGGAGAAAAAAAAATTCAAGCAACAAAATAAAAGGAAACATCTTCAGTAGCTTTGTGAGGGTAACATTCTATTTTTCTGCCACCATTTATCTCTGTTGCACGTCAAACACTCTATCTTTCCAGCCAGGAACTCTGATTAAATGTTTTTAAAGAACCACCACTAATGCTATAAATGAAATACTTAGAAATTTTTCATAATTGGGAATATTAATAATAACCTTAATGAAAATTTGTGAGCACTCAATTTACCATTTGAGAAACTAGCAACGGATTGTACTTTCTGTTGTTTTGGGTAGCTTAGGAAGAGAATTTATTAATTCTAAACAGGTAAGCATAAACTTACAGTATTATAAGTTCCATTGACACTTGTGAGTATATTGCAAGTTACTTATTAATGTCCCTAAGCACTAATCAATCCTTAGACTTTTTCTCCATAGAAATAGTAGCCCCCAAATAACGCATTAACTCAGAACTGTTCAATACTTGCCAGTAACTATCACAAAAACTGTGACAGTTGATATTTTCCCAAATCTCCTCTACTTATGACCTAATACCTCATCAGCCCACATTGCCTAGTCCATCTTTAAGTTTTGTAGTGTTTGTAGATGCTTTCACCAGTAGAGGATATAGAACACAGAGGAAGGGATCTGTGAGAAGCTGTGCAGCTTCTGCTTTGCTCTTGTGCACTGCTTTCCCTGGGAGTCCACATTGCTTGCCCTCAACCTTCATGGTCAGAACTCCGATTCAAGGTATTGAGAACCTCAAGCCAATGGGCTCTGAGTAGCTTTCTGGGTGACAGTTCCACACGAGCCCAGTCTCACAATCAGTCTTTTGTAGATACCAGATACGTCACAGAAGAGACCTCTAGATGGTATCATTCCCAGACTGAGTGAGAGCCTGCTGTGGGAACATTCCTAGCTGAGGCTTTAGCCATGGAGCAGGGCCAGTGCCTTACCCACACGAACTGAAATGCATCATCAAGTGACTATTGCTTTACACCACCATGATCAGGTGCTTTCTTATGCAACGACTGACTTTGAAATGATGATGATAAACAATCCCACACGAGGAATGTAGATGTTCTACACTGCAAACATGAAAGGAGAGATGAAGAGATGTTTGGAGTGGGAGCAAAGGAAGAGAGAGGAGATGAAAAGTGGTACTGCGATGCATTGTGTCCATGTGCCCACTCCCCACAAGGAATGTGGGCATTATGTACCACAAAAAAAAAAAATAAATAAAAATAAACACATAAAACAGTAACTGATATAGCATATGGAGATTTTGTCTTAGTAGATAACACAAGGGCTCCTTTCAGGGAGAAAGAAACTTTGCGAATAAATTCTGGTAGATCTTTTTGACACAAAATATAGACTAAGTCTTAGTCCAGATTGGGGAATATTTTTTAAAAGAGAAAAAATATATGTAGTTACACAGCACATGGAGGAAGGAGCCATCATGAAACTCCATGGAACGGAGCATCTAGGAAGACAAAAGAGACATTAGCAACAGGCACAACGAAGATTTTTCCTTGTATAACTCAGTATGCCCTGGATATTTATTTCTGCAAAATATATGTTCCAATTCTCTTATGAATTATTGGTGTAGACTGTACTTTTTATGATTTGCTGCAAGACAATTACTGGTACAAAAGCAAAGTAGGAATAAATTCTGCGGCTACATTGGCAAGCAACAAATAGAAATTACATTGTAGGAAAAATATGACAGCTATATAACAAATAAATAGCAGTAGTGGAGTTCCTGATATGCCACCCAACATTTCCTGTACAGAGAGTTAAAAGTACATAGATATTAACCTAATAGTATAGATCTTTCTGGAAAGTTCTAGACTCACACAGAAGCCATTTTACAAAGCATCTCCTCTTTGAAGTTTCAAAGTTAGTTTAAAATCAACTTGTACTGGGGCTGGGGAGATACCTTGGTGATTTAAGCCTCTGTCGGGCAAGTGCAAAGGCCCAGGTTGGATCCCCAGTACAACATACTGTGCCAGCCCTGGAACCCTGGGCATGCTGAGCCAGCCATAAAGTCTGGGCATGGTGGTATACACCTATAATCCCAGCACTGGGGAGGCTGAGACAGGAGGATCACTATGAGTACAAGCTGTGTAGTGAGACCCTGTACCAAATAAGTAAGTAAATAAATAAATATAATATTAAAAAGAAAATTAAGATCAACTATTACCTTAAGTCTTGGCACCAAAGCATCTTCCTGAAGTCTCATATGTTCAGACAAGGATGTGACTTAGAAGCATGTATCACCCCTGGCAGTGTCCCCTGTCCTCTGCTCTCCATCTGCCCGCTCCCTCTTCCAGCTCCTCTTCCCTTCTCCCCACCTCTTCATTCTTGGCTCACATGAACTGAGCACCTTTCCTCCACCAGGCCATTTCTGCCAGCTAAACATAGACTGAACCCACTGAAACTATGAGCCAAAACAAATGAGTTGTGGGTGTCAAGTATTTTGTTCCAGAAATAGCAAAATGAATAGTGCAATGTATAAAATTGGTTTATCTTTAAATCTGTCTACTAACTCATCAAAAACACACTTCCCATTATTCCTCTTATTTGTTAAAAGGTGTCACCAAAGCCACATACACCTTTTCTGCTGCTGCTTCTCTTACCTTGATCAAGTGTTACACTGCACCTTCTCCCTAATATTTCTGCCTGGTCTGTTCCTGTGCACTGTCTATGTTGAGTCCTCTTGCTCAGACTATTCTTGCAGGGTTATTTAGTTTTCTCATACTCAATAGCATTTATGCACTTTAATTCATTTTCTGTAATGTTGCATACAATCATCTTTGTGAAAATAAATCTGAAGATATCAGTCTCTATCTAAAAAATGTAAATGATTCTCAGTAATTTTATTTCATTCCCAAATTCCAAAGAATGGTATGCATTGTTCTTCATGATTTATTCAGCCTTCTTTCCCCTGAGTCCCACACCACATCTCATAATCTGTTGTTGATTCCAAATGGAATTTGCTTCTCACCTATATCTACAACTTTCTACAATTTGTTGTCTTTGTCTCAAATATTCTCTGCATACCTTTTACTTGCCAAGCATTTTGGACGCTCCAGGTCTCCACCCAAGTGCAGCTTCCTTAAGACAGACCACCTATCGCTGGTATATATTTTTGTACCTCCAGGCTACTACAGTGTCAGAGCACAGTATGTCTCACTGAGTGTATGCTGCGCTACTGGACAAATAAAGGGAAGGATGAACAGATGCACAAGATGAGTGCACTGATGAATAGATACTGAAAGAGGATGATCAAAAAGACTTTAGAGGAAGGCATATTCAATCTTAGTGTTAATTCTGGCTAAGCTTAAAAAGATTGCAAGGAGCATGTTAATACTAGGGGAAAGCAGGAAGGAAAAGGTGTGAGAAAGCTTTGTAGAGATGATGTGTTCATTTGAGCTTAAAGTCTTATATTGACGGGGCATAGATTCTAATTAAATATTCGATTTACTGAACAAACAGGGGAGAAAACCAGTAATGTTCTGTTTTAAAGACATTTGTATCAGGGGAGAACAAGCAATCTTAAAATAATTTGCAGAAAATTACAGGGTCGGGAAGATGGCTCAGTGGAATAAGTGCTTCCCTGGCATGTGCAAAGACCTGAGCTCAATCCCCGGTTCTGCCAAAAAAAAAAAAGAAAATTACACTAAGTTTTGATAAACATGAAGTGCCTAAAATTCTGCAGATTCAACTGTGCCGATGGCATGAAAAGTACTTTCCTCATTTTTAAATACTTATATAAACTTAGATTATTTATTTTGTTATAAGAATCAGCAGATGCTGATTGTATCTGTATTATATCAAATTAAAATATTAATACATTCAGATAGGAATGTGGATATATTTTATAAAGAAGGATTTTTGGAAGAATTTTATAATTCATTAACCTAACATATTTCTGAAACATAAATAAGAAAGCTTTAAAAATTCAGAAAATTTCACCTAAAAATGATCCAAGGGATGACTTGCAAACATAGCTAGAGAAGCAACCAAACAAAACAAATAGAAGTGTGGAAAGCACTCCCTTTCATCTTCCACTTTAAGAAGGAGACTTCTCAGTTCTGAGAGCGAATTCCTTTTAATTTCCTTTGAATGGTGTGACCTGTTTTTGAAGTAGACAGCAGAGAAGCTGTTAAAATGACTAGATCAGGGATAGCAAATTGTAAGTCTTACAGAGCCAGAAGGAATAAAAGGGAAAAGAGTCTCCTTTCTCCACATTTGAGAAACAGAGAGAGAAGTAGAATGAAGTAAAATGTAACAAATTCAAGAGGCTTGAAGGCAAAGTTGTAATGAAAGAAATCTGAGAATTCCAGATATATTTAAAACATTTTTGTAAGTTGTTGTTTCCCTATAATGACAGTAGCCTGATGCAAGTCTGAGAGAGAGAGAGAGGAGAGGTAGGGGAAAAAATGTGAAATAACTGAGCTGTAGTGGTCTCATCTGTAAAATGTGTAAATTAAGCACGTCTTGCCAAAACAATTGTGAAGACCAACACCATCATGTTTGTTACAAAATAAACACTTAATGGAGCAACGATTATTGTTGTTGTACTGTTTGACACACAAATCAAAGGAATTTAAAATCACACAAGAAAGAGAGTGATAGAATGTGGAGAATTGTTTAAAAAAATTGTACATCCATTTTTCAGGCTGCTCAGCTAAGGAGGAAGTGGTCCTAACCGATGGTCCTTGGAATGGTCCTATGGAACACGATTTCCAGCCTCTTATTGCACAAGAGTCGCAAGCCAGTGTGCAGTGGGCAGCCTTTCCGACCCAGCACCACTGCCAGTGGCAATTAGGAAACATAACAACAAACCCCCTCTTGGGGGCACATCAGGGCTGGCGAGGCCTCCACCATGCTGCATCAGAAAGTCGTGCTGACTTACACCGTGAAAACATGTCTAGTTTGAAAACGTGCAAAAGACACAAACATGTCACCAGCAAGACTGCGCAGATGACAGACATGCAAGAAGATGCTCATCTTCTGTATTTATTACACAAGTGAAAGTTAAGTCCTCAAATATCACATATAGCAGGACGGATAAATAGCATTGCTAAGCTCTTGTGAAGATACTGAAACACAGGGTTACTTCATCCCTTATATGGGGTTCAAAGCAGCAAAGCTGCAGGACTCTTCAACAGTGTCAGGCAGCTCTGCACACTACAGTAAATTCTTCTACATTAATCTCAGAGAAAAGGAAATCTGTCTTTTTCAAAACAGAAAAGGTACACAAATGAGAACAGAAGTTTTAGTTATAATAGTTAAAAAACTGTAACCACGCCAGGTACCCTTCAATAGGTAATTGGTTAAGTAAACTGGTACATCCACACCACATAATTCTATTCAGAACTAAAAAGAAAATGACTATTTATACACATAGCAGTTCAATAGCTTGCCAGGAAATTATACACAAAGAGAAAAGATGAACATGGGCTGAGGACATAGCTCGGAGGTCTAAGCACCTGCCTGGCCAGCACAAGCATCCAGGTCCCATACCTGATATCACATGCCCTGTTGCCATGTTGGCCACTGAAACCAGGCGTGGTGGTGCATGCCTGTAATCCCAACGCTGGGGAGGCTGAGACAGGAGGATCACTACGAGACTGAGTTGCATAGTGAGATCCTGTATCAAATAAATAAATAAGACAAACATGAAAAGTTACACTTCATTTTTATTATGATTCCAACTTATTATGATTCTATTTCATATATATATATATATATATATATATATATATATATATATATATATATGAGATTTCAGTAAAATAAAATCCCAAGCATTAGGATGGGGTGGGGAGAGGGTTACAGAGAATAGTGAGTGGGATGTGTCTGTAGAAGGGTACCACTAGTGATTCCCATGCTGGTAAAATCACTTTTTAAAAAAAAATTTGATAAGGGTGGATGCACAAACTCACACATGTGACAAAGTTTCAAACATCTAACTACACAAGTAAGGTGGAGAAATACAAAAAAGATTAACGAACATGTCTTTGCAGGCTATTGTTATTGAGGGAAATACAGGGTATCTACATTTCTTAAAACTGTATAAGGGGGCCAGCCAAATAGCTCAGTGGATTAATGCACCTGCTTAGGCAGACACAGGGACCAGAGTTCTATCCCCCAGCCTGTAGTGCCCGCCCCGCCCACGGGGCACGCTGAGATGGCAATGGAGACTGGGTGTGGAGGCGCACACCTGTAATCCCAGCACTTGGGAGGGTGTAAACAGGAGAATCACTACCAGTCCAAGATACGCAGTGATACCCTGCAGACCTGTAGACCCTATCCTAAAAAAAAAAAAAAAAAAAAAAAAAAACACAACTGCATAAGAATTACAGTTTATATAAGAATATATTAACATAAAGAGGTTAAATTATTTTAAGAGGTCTAATTAATGTTCTTAGTTATCTCGTTGTAAGATATCAAAACATCACTTAACCAACTTAAAAGTTTAATTTTGGAGGTGGGGGTGAAGAGCCTACAAGGTGTTCAGGGTCTCACTACTAGATCGGACTCATAGTGATCTGCCTGTTTGCAGCTCCCAAGAGCTGGGATTACAGGCATGCACCACCACGCCCAATCTCAATAGCCTTCTCAGTATGTCCCAGGGGTGGGCAGGCACATCAGAAGTGGGATCAAACCCCCAGCCCCTGTGCCTGCTTGCAGGCTCTTGAATCCACTGAGCTATTTGGCTAGCTCTCAGCTTTAGATTTTTAAAAGATAATTTGCTTTGAATTCTTTAAACTTTTAATGAGTTTGGTATATTAGGTAAACAAATACTACATAAAGATCACAACTATTTGTGTTTAACTAAATTTGCTATAATAATTAGCAACGTTGGGCTGCAGCGATAGCTGTCTTGATGGCCAGCTTGCAGGACATGGATGGGGTTGGCACTGCATGTAGTACCAGGGATAGAATCTACGTCCTTGAGCTTGCCTAGACAGGCACTTAGACCAGTCATGATGGCACACACTTGTAATCCCAGAGCTGGTGAGGCTGAACACAGGAGGATGACAAGCCCAAGCTGTGTAGCAGGACCCTATACCAAATACATAAAAAATCATTTTAAAGAAGAAAAATAATAATTAGCAAAGTCTCAATCAAAGGTGGTAAATGCATTCAATGCTACAAAGATTTTGCATGACATTTTAAATTGTAATTTTTGTATAATCACCTATGTTAAGATTATGAATTAATATGAAGTTGTATTAATAGTCATCCCAGAAGCTTAAACTTCAAATGTTTGTGGTCTTGTTTACTGTATTGTATTAGTAGCCATTAGTTAGCATATTACAAAGAACAAATGAATCTGTTGTGTAGTTTGTATTTCACTTTCTTTAGAAATGTAAATATACACAATGGAAGGACATATGTAAACAGGTAATCCTCACTTAATCTATTATAACCAATTAAGATGGGTAAGATCCACAGTGCACCTAAAGGTATGAATCTAAGGCTCTGGATATGTGTTAATGCCTTTACTCTACCAAAGTGACGATTTACTGAATTTGCTGTTGTCATGCCTCACCAGATCACACTGTCCTCTTCCATGCCAGTGTTTTTGGTCATTAGCATGGCCAAAATAGTTGCACAAAAACTTTTGCTTTTTGTTTTTATTTGTTCATAATCTCTGCAATGAATAAAAACTGTAAAATCGAGTACTATAGAAGAAACACCAAAAGAGAGTCCACAAAGGCCTTTTCACATAGACCCGGCTGAGGTTATTAACGGGGAATAAGGTGATTCAAGCCTCCCGGAGCATCAGCTTGCATGGCTCGCAGGACTGAGCCAAGGGCTCCCGGATCACTCTGACCTAGAAACAGGTGACTGCAAGAGAACAGGCTGCTTAATTTCAGATCAGCCATCAAAGAATAGATTAACTTGGATGCTTTCAGTTCATCTGTGCCAGTTTTACAAATAGCCAAAAATGTAGAAGCAAATTTGCAACTGCATTGCTTTCTTTTTGTGACTATGTAGTTATTTTAATAAAATTGTATTTTTTCCCAAACAGAACAGGATCTGATAAGTGAAATATGTAGTTATGGAAAACACAAATCTTGTTTACATCAGAGAAACACTATTAAAAACCATGTTTTCTCTTTAATATCCAGCAACCATGCAAAATTATTTGATTCCTGCATTGGAAATCTCAGTCTTCCAGATGGTAAAAAACTACTGACATACTTGGCAGGACAGGGACAGCCACCAAAAAGGGATTTCAGAGCACTATGACCCCATCAGCAGTTACGGGCTCGGAAGGAGAAGCTTGGCAGTAGCAAAGGGATAGTTTGGGTTCTTAATCTCTATTTAATAGATAGCGATCATAAAAATCTTCAATAACATGAAAGTTAATTATATCTTCATGTCTTAAATACTTCCAGATGAAAGTTAACCCTTTTTTTTTTTTTTGAGACAGGGTCTCACTATGCAGTTCAGGCTGGCCTTAAGTTCACTTTGTAGCTCAGGTTGGTCTGGAACTCACAACAATCCTCCTGCCTCAGCCTCCCGAGTGCTGGGATTATAGGCATGCGCCACCACGCCCGGCTGAAAGTTAACCCTTAAGGATTAATATTTTGTGGCTCTAGGTTCTCAAGCTGAGGACAAAATTTTTGTAATAGCTCCTCACATAAAATCCAGTATCTCTACATGAGGAACCAAAATTATAACTAAAGAGCAAAATAAAAGATTCATAACAGAAAGGGAGGAGACAGATCTTCCTCAGGCGGGAAGGGGATCAGAGATGGGGAAGGGTAGGGAATGAGAAAAGAATTAAGCTGCACGATGTATCAGGACCAACTCACCAAAAAGAATTTAAACATATGCTGTCGGGCGCCAGTTGTCGGGTGCAGAAAGGAAAACTCAGACACACCTTGCCTTCTTTGTAGAAGGGGAGATCTCGCTTTATTGCAGAAGCACAGCAGCTTATATTGTATAGCTAAGCCAATCATCAGCAGTCACATATTAGCATACAGCCAATCCCGCTCTGTTGCCAGGCAGCCCCCTCATTCTGTCCGGATCGACAGACAGGGCAGGGCCACACTCTACTTCCTGTTATTCCGAACATACCAAGGCGGAACCCTCAAGGAGCGCCAAGCTGTTACATTGTTACCCAGGGATCCCGAGCTGCTGCTTGCTCGGCTCCCAACAATATGCTATGAACTTGTGCTACTAAAAACGTAAAAAAAGTAAAACTAAACATAAAATTGATTATTAAATATCAAATTAATTATACTGAAAATCACTAAACACATGCTGTGCTTCAGTCAGCACCTTCATTGCAAACAGTAATCCCAAGAGTCGAAATAAAGCTTCTCATTGCTTCCGAAGTTGGTAGACGTGTCACACACCATACTATATCTTCAGAAAAATACTTTCTATTCAGTGTGGGGATGGGAGGGCAACTCACACAACGGAAACAACAACCTGCTCTAATCTGACAAGTAAGACAAACTACAAGCTTCACGTGAATCTGAAGTCCCTGAGGAGAACACTTGCCCCTGGTCTTTTTTACATAGATGTTGAAACTGAGTTGGTGTCTTTGTGAATGTGACAGTCTCACTGACACAGGGAAGTAAAACTCCCGACCTGACCTGGATGAGTTCGTGTTCTCTAAAACCGAAGAATGAATTTTAGGAACAAACGGAGGTTGAGGATAAAACTTTATTGGAAAGAAAAGCTTCTGTCGGAGAGGGACAGGAGGGGGACCCGAGCGGGTTGCCCAGGAAGCTGCCTCTTTTAGGGACTTTTATAGGGCAAAACCATGCTGGGCTAAGGTAGAGAAGAAGGGGTCTCGCTTAGGTGGATGTGGGGTGGGACAAAACTATGGTCAACCAATGGGATTACAAGCACCATTCATTGCTCAGGTGAAGTTGATTAGACTCAGGACCAAATGGGGAAGCAGTCATGTAGTAAGTGACTCACTTGGTCTTTTCAGGTGAAGAGCTACCTATTTAGAATATCAATCCCAGCTGTTACTTTTTTAACATCTGTTTGACCTTTAGGTCCGGTTCACAGCAGGAGCCTCCAGTCATTCCCAGAGTTGCAGACATCCTGTCTCATTATCTCTTTCGAGGGCCTGGCCCTACCTGATCTCCTAAAATTATTTCTAACTCTGCTGCCTGCAACATCATGACAAAATGGTTTTCCACTTTGAGCAGATTGAGATGAACTCAGAAACCTTCCTAATGTAACAGAGTGCTTTCTTTTGAAATGCTTGGAGTTGTGCACTTTGGTGCCCAGCACTTCTGTGCATTTATCACATTCTTGCTTTCTCTAGATGTTTACTGCTGTGACTCTGTCGATGACGAGCCCTACTCTGAGAGAAAGTCAGGTAAACAAGTACACATACAAATTGTATCACAAACAGAGACAGGATTTGGAGAGGAAAATATGAAAATGTAGGACAAATAGTAAACATAGGGGAAACAGGTTAAAGGCAGCAAGGAAATTGTTGCAAAACAGGAGGATTAGGAATGAAATATGAAAGGAATCAGGATGAAATAAACCATTAAGACAAAAGGTGGGGATTCTCTTCTGAAAATCAGGAAGTTTCTTGTTAGACAGACACAGGTATATAAAAAAATGGCTTCAAAATGGAAGAACGGAGACTAAAACAGGGACTAATAAGGCATAACTTTTCTTCTTGGAAACTCATAAGATTTCATTCACTTCTTTTGGCACATTTCTCTTCACCGTATTTAAGAATTCCACATGAAGGGCTGGTCAGATAGCTCAATGGGTAAAGCACCTGCTTAGTCAGACACAGGGACCAGGTTCGATCCGAGGCACCACAAGCCATGCCGCCCTCCACCCCCACCCTGGGTGTGCTGAGACAGTGATTGAGACTGGGCATGGGGTGTGTACCTGTAATCCCAGCGCTTGGGAGGTTGGCTTATAGTATCACTACGAGTCCAGCCTGTGTAGTGAGACCCTGTACTAAATACATAAAAAAAGAAAATAGAAGAAGAACTCCATATGAAAAGAGACAATTATTACTTTGCAGAAAATTTCAGAAATTGCTTCCTAGAACCAGCATGTACTGAATCTTCAAGGAAGCCAGCAAAATTTTTCACTTTTTAGTTGACAAAGTTAAGCTGAACTTGTTACTGCTTCTACAGAATAAAATAATTCAGTATTTTAAGCAAAATTACACATTCTTCAAATATGATCATATTTTTGCAATGAGAAAAATATAAGCATCCTTTCTTCCTTCTGCTAAGCGCAGAGACCCGGTGCGTGCTTACAGTAGCTCCCCGTGTGCTCTGCATCCTGCTGCTGGCATTGCCTTGGGAGGCTTTGCCTCTGGATGCTCTGGTGCAGGAGAGTGGAAGAGGAAGTTCAGTTCATATTGTTTCCCTATATGCTTAATTTTTAATGACAAGTCTCTAAATTACCATATTGTGTCAATTACCTCTCCAAGAAATCTAATTTTGTTAATGAAATTACTTACTTGGAAGAGATATGTAAACATTCACTTCAGTTTAGTAGTTTCTCTTTGAGCTGTAGCAGGTGCTCTTCCCCTGAATTGCCAGCAGTTGATAAAAGAACTTATTGGTCTTCACACTCAAATCAAATTAGCACTGTCCCAACAGCTCTGCAGCCAGCACCAGGCATCTGGGTGAAGGGCAGCAAAATAAGCTTACCGGAAGGCATGCAACTGGTTTTTCAAAAAGAGCAAGCATGCCCTTTATTGCCTCAGCTATCTCGAGGTTATAACTGATAAGCACCCAAAGAACCTAGTAATAACCCGAGCAATAGTTCAGGACCAAAGCACAGTTTGTCTCTAGATTACTCTCTAAAGCACTCTACAATTGTAATTTTTATTTGACTTACCTAAACGACTTTTTGTTTGCAGTGTTTATTTCATTTTAGTAATAGAAAGCACTTGGCTTCTTCTTGTTCTTCTTGTTCTTCTCCTTCTCCTCCTCCTCCTCCTCCTCCTCTTCTTCCTCCTCCTCCTCCTCCTCCTCTTTCTTCTTCTTCTTCTTCTTGTATTCAGGCAGGGTGTACAGGGTCTCCCTGTTTACAGCCTCCCAAGTGCTGGGACTGCAGGTGCACACCATCATGCCCAGTCTCAATGGCCCAGCATGCACCAGGGGCAGAGCTAGCACTGCAGGTCTGCGGATAGAACTGGGGGCCCCTGTAGAAGCTTTAATCTACTAAGCTATTTGATTCTAAATATGAGAGGGATGGATGGCTCAGGCTGCCTTAAGGGTGAATCTGGTAAGGTATGTGGATCTGGGCATTGAACCACGGGACTCCTGAGCCTAACTGCATTTGCATAAGCAGGTGCTTAAACAACTGAGCTTAATGGGGAGACCCCTGAATTGTTTTTCTATGCATTTGGCTGGAGTTTTCTTTCTTGAGTCAATGATGCAAAATGTCCACCTGACAAAATATGATTATTAGGTTAAAAAATAAATAAAGCACCCTGTGCCTGCCTTTCTCCTCCTTTCAGTTAGGCAGCATTGTACAGGCTGCCTAGCAATCTACAGCTCAGACCTCAGCTGTGAGACACAATTAGTTCTCAAAAGTTGCAGGATGTTATTATGGTTTTGATCTTAAATGGTCCTCAAGTCTCTTGTCTGGAAGGCAACTGGTGCATCTGTACTCAAGAGTCAATTTCTCCTTTGGTGAGTTAGTGCAGTAGGGGAACGTGCTGCTAAGAGGTGGAGCCAGGCTGCAGGTGGGTCACTGGGGGCCTCGGCCAGAAGGATATATCCATGTCCTTCACTCCTCCTTCTCTTCTTTCTCTGCTTCTTGGCCACTGTGATGTAACAGCTTTCCTTCGGCAGGCCTTTCCAACAAGCAGTTTCTGCCATCAAGTGGACTGCATATGACCTGAGATTTAAGCCCATGAATCTGTGAGCAAAATCAAACCTCTCCTCCTTGAGGTTGTTTATGTCCGGTATTTTCTATCCATGACAGACACTAACTGTTGTTTGTTGCCTCTGCTAGCTACTTGAATTTTCTCCTTTTTCTCTTCTACCAATTCTGCTGCTTCTCCAACAAATCAGTCCTCTAAGAACTGGAAGCCCTTGAGCCTGCTGCATCTCACCCTGCCATTCATTTGTCACCAAATTTTTTGGAAGACTTAGCTCTCTCACCTGTCTTTTCTTTTTTATTTTAAATAATTTTATTGAGAAACAAATAGCAAGGAGACAATTTCAAAACAGGCTGGTAGGACAGTTACAATAATTAATATATTGCATGTTGTTGTCTTCATAGTAGTTATTCTGTACAAGATGCAGACATGATATCCTGTCCAAACACTATCAATACAAATCTTTCTTCTCATTGAATTAAAAGAAAGTAGCTGTATATCTCTCCTATTTTGTATATACAGATACAAAATGATCCTTCATTTTTATTCCCTTTTTTATTTAGTTTTGTCAGAGATGGGTATTCCATTGTCATTTAAATATTGTAGGTGCGTGAATTCATCAAAATGATCCAATATAGTTCAGTAGTCCATAATAGCAGTGGTTATCTGTTGAACTGCAATGTCAGAAGTTGTTGCCTTGAGCCTTTTGCAGCTCAGCATATTAATATGGCCTTACTTTTAATACCTCATTTTTATACTTTTCCGCTGAATGGTTAAGATCAAGATAAAGCAAGATCTACTTAACAAGAAATGTAACTTCTGTACCTGCCAAGGTCAGTCAAATCTCTCAGGACTGAAACCCTGTACCACAGTTCGTAGATCCTGTGTCAGTGTCAGCCATGTGAATGAGTCACAGCCATTGCCTGAGCAATTTGCTCTCTGTGAAAGACTGAGAGAATGTTTTCTCTTCATGTGACTCACCTTAGGCACACTCTACATTGTCGAGCAATTTCCTCTGTGGCCCCATAATCTCCTTGAACAGAAAATTTGGGTCACAGCTGAGTTACAGGATGTCCTCATAGGAGTACAGGTTCTCCTCTGTCCTGAGTCCTCACTGACCTTGAATGGCTAGGGACAAAATACTGGCTGTCCTTGCAGCTCTTCATTTTACTAAGTTTTGGTCTGCGAATTTAAGTTGCTAACCCTCCAGAAGAGAATAATGATATTATTACCCTACAACATAGGTAAGTGAGCTTAACCTCATTATCTGTCTGAATATCAATCATCTTAGACATAATATGGAACAAGTATTTTCCATCAAGTATTGATATATTAAGCTTTAAATCTCTATTGTCTTTTCTTGATCATCCACGTTTCTTCATTTTGCTGACGTTATCGAGATGGCTCCTTCAATGGCAATGATGGCCTTGTGACCGTAGAGCACTCGCATTTCCTCACCACTGCACAGCAATGTCAAATTCCTCTTTGTCAGGAATTATGTCCTCCTTTGAGCCTACTTTTCTGCTAGATCCGCACAATTTCAGTCTTTCTTTTCTATCTCAAAAGGCATCTCTTTTTAGGATTTTTTTTTTCTGGGCCCTCTTCTCAAGATGTGAGAAATCCTTTCTAAATAATAAAGTCTTATGTTCCTACCTGAATGACACGAACTATTTGGTTTCTACCCTTAGCTAAGAGTCTTATGAGTGACTTGCTCAGACATTCTTCCATTCTTGAACCCCAAACAGTGCAAAATAAAAGGTGCTGTCACATTCTTCCCAAACTAGAGGATCCTAGCAATGAATTGAAGGCACTGGCATTCTTCTGGTGGCCAGTTTCTAATTATGGAGTCCCTTCCTCTTTTACTTCCTCTCATCATTAATCTATCAGCAAACCTATACATTCTAGCTCCAAGAAATGTTCCTATTTCTCTCTGTCTTCCAAGTTAATTGTTACCACCATGGGTCAAGGGTTTATTACTCTGTATCTGAATGACTGCAAAAGACTTCTACTTTGTTCTCATTTTAAGACCCTTGCTCCAGTTCCCCTCTTCCTTCTTTTCCAACTTATTATTGCCAATGCCAGGTAAATCTTCATTAATTTAAAAAAGTATGATTAAAAGAAACGCTCACCGTAGAGAAATTATCAACACAGTAGCTGGATATCATGCTATCTGATACACATTTAACTGCCTCATATTTTATATCATTTAATAATTCAAAAAAAGTTATGATGGACATGCTTGGTTGTTCATTTAATGCCCATTTCCTCCTCCCTCTCCTCCTTTCCATAAGGATGCTGATTTTTTTCTTTATATTTATCCATCAAACATTTCACAAAGGAGAATTCTGGTTAATTAACCCCAGTCAACTTAACCTTTTTTAGGTCTAAGGGAAATTGTTGGATCTAAGACTCCTGAGGTAAAAGCAAGGGCTTATACTTCATAGTTAGCTAAGAAGCCCTCTTTCTTCCCTTCATACGGAAAAAGTATATCTTCCCCAGGTTTCTTAAAGTACCAACTTGGGGTCATGAGAAGAATCAAAAAGAGTACAAACTGAGTAAGAGACAGGCTGAACCAAAGAGTCAGAGAGTGACGGAGTCTATCCATCTGCACTGCTTGTCATTACAAGGTAGTATGTTTCCTTATTTCTTAAGCCATTTCAGGGTGAATATTCAATGACTTGGAGACAAAGTATGTCTATGATGTAGAACCCAGGTCTGCGAAACTCAGGTATATGTGGCTGCTTACAGAAGAACCAAAAAGTTTTTTTTTTTTTTTTGAGACAGTCTCATTATGTTAACCAGCTAACCTTGAATTGCTGACCCTCCTTTAGCATCCAAAGTAGCTGGATTTATAGGTGCAGACACAGAGCTCAGAACTAAGATCTGAAAAGACTTTTGCTAGACTTCAAATACCTTGCTTTTCCCCCTGAATGTAGCTCCAATACTTCCAAGTCTGCAGAAATATTCTATTTTGATGCATTGTAGTACTTTACATACTGTTGTCTTTCCTGAGCATTAACTCACAGTTTCTTGAAATAACCCCGTTAAGCCCCATATCTTATCCTCACTTTATGGAAACTGAAAAAATACAAATACCTTTCTCAAGGTCACACAAGTAACGACCAGAGCACAGACTTGCATCAAGACCTTCTGACTGGGTCCTCTGCTCCTAATCACTGGGCTTGTACATTTCCCTGCATATACTTGGGTATGTGAACAACACTGAGAAATAAGATTATACTGCTTTGCTGCCCTGTACATAAAGAGTGTGAGAGCCTGTGCGTGGGAAGGTTGGTTTACAGCAGCAATCCCTGCACATAGCAGGGGGGGCTGGCAGAAGGACGGACAGAGGGGCTATCTGAGGAAGAACACAGGATCTGCAGTGAAATTATTTCCTGGCTGAACGAGAGGCAGCTCACACTCTCATTGGGAGCAAGGCCTGCTAGCACTGCTGGTGGGAGAAGTTTCCAAAGAAGTCATCACATATGGCTTAAGTTTGAATTTGCAGTAGTACTTAGAAACCAAAGCCAATGACAAGAAGGGGTCCTCCACAGTACCAGAACTAATTCCAAGCTTTTTAACCTTGAATTTATGTTCAGCTTGCAGTCTATTTATCCAGGCCTCCATTCCTCCAGACTTCTGTTTTTTATGTGGTATTCCCTCTATTTTAATTAAGACAAGTTTTTTTCTATATTATTACTAATAATTCACTCACACAGAAATGTGGCAAGCTTATAGATATTTTAAAAAAATATATAGAACTAACATCTATTTATTAGAAATAGAAATAACCTCAACAGTCAGATGTCTTTATAATAATGCAGTAGGACATATGGTGAAGGCAATGCTAGAATCCTAGAAAATGAGGTTAGCCCAGTAGGAAACTGCTTTATTTTTCCAAAAACTCTGTTCAACTTCCACTCAACTAACAAATGAAATAAAGTTCCTGTTTGTGCTGTATTGCGGAAATGTGCACTATCTGTCCTTGCTCCTGAAGCGAAGCCAGGGGCACAAATTAAGTGGGCCTGGTAGAGCTTCATGCATCTGTAATGTAATAAAAGGAACTAGACAATCACAGCTACAGGATTTATACCTGTTTATTTTGTTCAACTGTGGATACGGAATAGGCCCACTTTCCAAAGCTTCTGTTCAAAATGAAGTCTTAAAAATCAGTGAAACATAATTAATGATGTTTATACAATAATAGTAGATTAGTAAGGTCCTATTTATCACTGAAATGGTAGGCCTGATTAAAATGTAATGCTCCACTTTCTTCTCAGGATGAGAAATGTGTTATCTTCATAATATGAATATAGAACAGAACTTTCTTCACCAATTGTTACTAGGAAATTGGGAATACCAATAACAGTAAAGAGGAAGATTAACAATATTATACCATCAATGATCTAAGGAGTGGGAAAATGTTTTCAAGTCATTATCAATTTGAGTTTTATTACTTTTTCCACAGTAAAACAGATGTTTAAAAATCCCTGGAAATACCATGAGGCTAATCAAAGAGAAATTTTGGAAAGAAAAGAGAATGCAATGCGGTGCTATCTAAAAGTTCCACACTTTGTTATCCTGGCTCCCAATAGGAAGGTAATTCACATTACACATGCCATTGAAATCACTAAATTTTATTAATGGAAACCTATTATCTATCCAGTTGGAGAAATGGAAAGGGAAAATAGGTTAAAATTTTTCTCTTCAGTATTAATTAATGTGCCTCAGGTGGTCTACTTCCCATTAATTTCATTGCACCACAAGAAAAATGCAGTACTATCACCTGCCTATGCTAATCACTTCTGCTTGCAAATAAAGATACAGACTTGAATGTGTCTGTCTAAATCAATAAAAATAGCACCACCACCTTCAGAGCAGAAACTGCCAAACACTATCCACACCCGCACACCTGCCTTGGTTAATTCTACTAATTATATCTATTCTTCTAATTATAAAAAAATTCTATTAATTTACTCTTTGGGGCTGGCAAGATAGCACAGTGGTGTAAAGCGCCTGCTTAGGCAAGCTTAGTCAGGTGCAGGGGCCTGTGGTTCAATTCCCAGCACCACATGCTGTGCCAGGCCCACCCTTAGGAAGGGCTGAGCTGGCCAAAAAAAAAAAAAATCACTAGTTTCTTGAATAATCAAATCAATAAGATGCCATATGCTCATCTATGATATATACAAGAGTTATGTCAACAGGAATGCAAATTAGAGTATACAAATGAGATTCTACTTATATTGATTTCATTTTGGTTTAAAAATGTGAATTTTTAAGAATATCAATTGACTTCTTTAACACATGTAGCTTCTATGAAACAGAATCTCAAAAAGTCTTTTAAACAAAGGAGAGGTATATTCAGATGCTTTCATTTGGAAATGGCAGGAACACATGGTAGGTAGGTTAAGAAAGAAAGAAAATTTATTACTTAAGTAATTGGAAAGGGAAGAGGTATGGCTAGTTTGCAGGATGGTCATGCATGTGTTCTTATGCTCTGGTTTCTTGTATGTGGTGATCACTTCCTCTACTCATAGATAGCTATCTCTGGAGACATATAACCACAAATATATAAACAGTGTTGTAGTAATAATCTAGATGTAAAAAGAACCTCAAATTACTGAGACCTTCTGACAATTTCAGCTACACTGGTAACTGGATACTCTAAAGCCCAATAAAAGCCACAGAGACTCAACAAAAATCCTTCAATTATTTTGGCAAGATCATCTAAAACTAGACAGACCTATGACCAGATATCTGCCTCTACCAGTAGAGAAATCTGAGAGACAGTGGGTTGTAATCAGTACTCTAGTCCAATATGAAGTTTCTGTGCTTGGCTCTTTCCCAAATCTGCTCTTCCACTCTAGAATTTATGCTTTGATTATACACACACTCTAATTTCTTCAAAAATTGGTTTATTTTTGCATAAAGACTGCCTGGGAAGGAATGCAAATAAAACTTCAAGGACTAATACAGATAAAACCAACAATAGCATGCTAGATTCCTATTACTGAGATGAGCCAGATCCACCTCATAAAGATAGTTCATAACTGGTAAACAACACAACTTTTATCTGAGGCTATTAGGTTTAGCTCTCTGGAGTGGGTCTCTGACTGCAGTCTTGCTTACAATGACCCTTCTCAGCTTGAAGCAGTTAAAATGAAAACTACACCCAATCTTCCCAAAACACAATCAGAGAGAGCTCTTTAAAGGGAAACTATTGTAGACAGTTAAATTAGTTACATGTATTACAGGCAATTAGACAAGGCTGAGCCTTCAGTATGAAACATAATAATGACCAGACACATTCACTAAAGGCCAGTCTTAAAAAGACAAAAGACATCATGAATGATTGATTGAATGAATGAATGAATGAATGAATGAATGAATGAATGAATGAATAAATAAAGATGGCCCTGCACATTTAATAACACTGGGACAAGGGTATGTTTGTATATTAACAGGTTATGAAGCATAATTGTGGATATCATCCTGGAATAAATATGTGGCCAGAGAGAAAAGAGACCTTTAACCCCATGGTGAAGTCTGCTGTTTCTGTACCTGTCTCAGTTAATTTTCTCATTTTGCTGGGACAAAATACCTGACATCCAAAAACAAGGAAGAAAAGGATTATTTAGCTCAGTATGTGGAGGTTTCAGTCCACACTTGGATGGCTCCAAAAGAGGTCTGTTTATGGTAGAGGGCAGCATTCATAGAAGCAGGAAAAGAGCAAAAAAGCATTAGCAAACAGGCAGGAGTTTGGCATCAGTAAAGAGCAAACCTCTCTCCCTTCCTTATATTGTATTCAGGCTATGTGCCCCATGGTGATTGCAGCACCTACACCCACAATCCCAGAAGCACTCATACCCATAATCCCAGCATGGGACCATGAATTAATCATAAAATCCAGACATCTACCCCATGACTACATGAAGCTTTGTAGGACAGCTAGACACAAAACATAACAGTACTCAATTTGGATTCTAAATGGATTGATCATTCTAACTTGTTTTTGCTGTCTACATCTTTGGGCGATAGTAGGCCTGATCAGTATGTAATGGACAGATTTCCTCCTCAGTGTCCTTTCACCATAACATCCTCCCTGGCCACTGGCCCAGGAGCAATGGAACCAAGTGACATCCGAAACCATGGAAAGGAATCTGTGTTTTTCATATGGTTTACTAAGGGGCTATTATTTACTCTTTCAAAGAACTATCTCCACTTGTGGTTTCCCCGCGCCACCGGGGAAAGACCCTGAAAGCAAGACTCAGGCACCTGCATGAGTGAGACTTTCTACTGTGTCCTCCACCACCATTGCAGCTCCATGGAGCCACCCACCACAAGCCTGCTGAGTGAGTGCAAATTTTTGTGATTCTTCGGGCCTGATCCAGCCCAGCACAGCCCGGTGAGTGTGTGAGAGCTTCGGCGCTCATTGGTGCTACCTGAGTAAGGGGCAAAACAGAGGGGCACCACAGGCTCACCAGTGTGCCAGAAGAGATACAGCAAAGAGGAGCTGAGCACAATAGCTAGATCGAGGCCAGGAATAACTGGATAAACTCAAACTTACATCTGTACCTTAATCTCATTACATGCTAAGGTTGTAACTGCACCAAAGCTTTATACCAAAAATCAGAGGTCAGTGCAATACAAAATGACAACGACAAGGAGAAAAATGGAGGCTCAAGCCTCGAGCCCACCCATGACAAGTGCAGAGGACACTACCTCAGCTGAAATGAAAGAGTTAACAGAGTCAGAAGCAAAGAAATAACAGCACAAAGCTATAGAGAAACTCGGACCAGAATTAATGCCTGAAATAAAAAAATTAATTTCTAAATACACAGCATGTGAAGTAAAGAATCAAATGAAGAAAAGTATGGCAGAAACCCAATGCCCACCCAGAACAAGAGCGGAGAACACTATTTCAGCTGAAACATATGAATTAATAGTGTTGCAAGCAAAGAAACAACAGCAGAAAGGTAAAGAGGAACTCAGAGCAGAAATGATTTCTGAAATAAAAAAAAAAAGAAATCTTTGAAATCATAGCATCTAAAGTAAAGATTATGAACATATATGGAGGAAACCCAATTTGGAAAAAAAATCTGCAGTAAAAGAATGAATAACTACCTCTAAAGAAGACATTGATAAAAAAAAAATAGAAGAAATTAGAAATATAATAAATTCCTTGAATGAGGAAAGAAATAGATCACATGAAGCAGAGTCAAAGAGATACAGAAGAACTCAAAATTTCAATCACGAGTCTACAAAACCATTTGTATGAAAGCGAAGACAGAGTTTCAGATCTTGAAGATGCTGGTGGATCTAGTGAAAAGGTGAGAAATGAACTCTTAAAAACAACTAGGATGCAGGGAAAAAAATCCTGTAAGACGATGCCAAGATGAACAATGTGAGATTAATAGGCAACAATAAGAAAGAAGGAGTCAATAAAAATGATATAAAAGGAATATGGGCAGAAGTCAAAACCCAAAACTTCCCAAATATGAGGAAACAATCTAACATTCAGGTAACTGAAGCATACAGAATGCCAAATAACTTCCACCCAACTAAAAACACACTGAGACATATAATAGTCAAGACCCCAGAAATCCAACACAAAAATAATACACTGAAAGCTGCTAAAGAGAAGAACCAGATCACATTCAAAGGAAAACCCATCAGAATTACATCTGACTTCTCTTTAAAAACCATGAAGACAAGGAGAGCATGGAGCAGAGTACTTCAAGTCCTCTATGAAAACAAATTCCAGCCCACACTACTATACCCTGCAGAACTCTCTTTCAGGTTTGATGGAGAAGTGAAATACTTCCCTGACAAAGAACAACTAAAGAATTTCATGATGACAAAGCCATCCCTACACAGGCTACTAAAAGATGTCCTACAGAGGGACCACAATGACCAGAATGCGACGAATGAGAACAGAAGGAATACACAAAAGAGGGTAAACAAATAAAAACAGGATGAAAGGAGTAAACAACAGCAGGTAAATAATATGACAATCATAAGTCAACACATTTCAATTATAACCATCAGTGTAAATGGACTCAGCTCATGAATTAAGAGAAATAGACTGGCACAGTGGATTAGGAAACAAAACCCAACAATATGCTGTATACAAGAAACACACTTAACTCAAAAAGACATTCATAGGCTTAAAGACAAAGGATGGAAAAGAATACTGCATGCCCCAGCACCTCAGAAAAATCAGGAGTACGAATACTATTCTCAGTCTCAACTTCAAACCAAGAAGGATCAAACGAAATAAAGAAGGCCACTGTATACTGGTTAGGGAAAAATTCAAGAGGAAGAGATAACATTCATAAATGTCTATTCACCAAACACAGAAGCACTAACTATATAAGACAAATTTTAATGGACATGAAAAATCTAATATCCAAAACCAGTCTTAACAGGAGACCTTAACAACCCCTTATCTCAAAAATATAGGTCAGCCACACAAAAAATTAGCAAAGAAGTAGCAGAACTGAACCAGACCTTGGAAGAAATCGACTTGGTGAGCATTAAACAACACCCTACTCAGCAATCAATGGGGCACAGAAGAAATTAAACAAAATTCAACAATATCTACAATTCAATGAAAATTCAACCACAACTTATCGGAACTTATGGGATGTGATGAAGGCAGTTCTCAGAGGGAAAATCACAGCTATGAACTCATACATTAGAAAAACAGAACAGGAACAAACAAACACCCTAATGTTGCACCTCTGATATCTAGAAAAGGAAGAGCAAACGAAACCCAGAGCGCAAAGATGGGAAGAAATCATAAAGATTAGAGCAGAAATTAATTCAATTGAGACAAAGAAAACAGTTCAAAGAATCAACGAATCAAAAAGCTGGTTCTTTGAAATATTAAATAAAATCAATAAGCCCCTAGCTAACCTCAGCAAAAAGAGAAAAGAAAAATTGCAAATACAAGCAATGAGGCATGAAAAGGGTGAAATCACCACAGACCGAGTGGGAATTCAGAAGATTATCAATGGCTACTTTGAGAAACTTTACACTCACAAAATAGAAGACAGAAGAAATGGACAGATTCCTCGAAAGGTACAAATTACAAAAACTGAATCAAGAAGATATAACGACTCTCAATAAGCCAACAACAGCCAACGAAATATGAAACGTAACAAAAAGCCTGCCGACAAAGAAAAGTTCAGGTCCTGCTGGATTCACAGCTGAATTCTACAATAAATTTATACAAGATATAATCCCTATAGTCCTCACACACTTCAATGAAATTGAAAAGGAAACAGTCCTCTCAAAATCATTTCTGGAGGCAAGTGATATACTGATACCAAAACCAGGGAAAGACACAACTGAAAAAGAGAACTACAGGCCAATGTCCCTCATGAGCACTGATGTAAAAATCCTCAATAAAATCGTAGCAAATAAATTATGGCAAATCATCAAGAAGATTTAGGGCTAGGGAGATGGCTCAGTGGGTAAGCACTTCCCTGGCAAGCATAAGCGCCTGAGTTCAATCCCAGGTTCCACCAAAAAAAAAAAAAAAAAAAAAAAAAGAAGCCCATACACCATGCCCTGGTAGGATTCATCCCAGGGATGCAAGGATGGTTCAATATTCAAAAATCTACAAATGTAATACACTATATTAATAGACTGAATTCTAAAAACCACATGATCATCTCAATTAATGCAGAAAAGGCTTTTCAAAAAGTCCAACACTCATTCATGTTCAAAACCCTACAGAAAATCGAAATAAAAGGCCTCTTCTTCAATCTGATAGAAGCCATCTATGACAACCTAACAGCTAACATAATTCTAAATGGGGAAAAACTGAAATCTTTTACTCTCAGTTCTAGTACAAGACAAGGATGTCCTCTATCACCCTTCCTATTCAATATAGTTTTGGAATCATTAGCAACAGCCATTAGACAAGTGGGAGAGAGAAATAAAAAGAATAAGAATAAGTAAAGAAGAAGTTAAATTCTCACTATTGCAGATGACATGATATGTCCGGCGCCACTCCCGTCCCGCGGAAGAAGACACCAAGACACCTTGTAACGGGTTCAGCAAGCCTTTATGGATCGGGATGCAAGCCTCTACATGCGTCCGCTAGCCGTTGCTTCCTACGTGCAAGCAACAATGAACTTCCTGCCAGAGCGAGCTATATAGGTTTCATAGATCAATCACAGTTGTACATGTGTTCGCATATCATTGGCAGAGTCACAAAAGTGGCGGGCATTTCCCTAAATAGGCGGGACCCAGGCACAGCAACAAGAACCCGGAAGCCGGATATGAGCGCCATCTTGGCAGACACGATGGG
>PVKA01005177.1:0-92582 GCA_004027165.1 Ctenomys sociabilis | reverse complement strand
TTGGCCGTGACTCATCCACATGGATGACACAGACAAAAGAACTACAGAACAATGTACAGGACTACAAGATAAACCCTGAGGGGACTTCACTGACCACATAGGAAATATAAAATTCATGTGTTGGTATATAAGTCTTGCTCTATTTAGGTCTTAACCATCCAGCAGAAAAGTATAAAAATGAAGTATACATCGTGGGGCCATAATAATAAGCTGAGCTGTAAATGGCTATAGTTGACAACTTCTTTGAATAACTCACTATTGTTGTAGAGTGCTGGACTACGTTGGATTGTGTTGTCAACTAAGTTAGTTGAATGACAATGGAGTGCCCACCTTTAACAGATGTAGACAAAGGAAGGGGTGTAGAAAGAAAAAATCACGATGTGTGTGTATAGACAGTACAGTTGGGATAGATAATGCTGTGCTTCTACATAATTCTGTGAGAGGCAAGATCTGCACTGACAGGATATTATGTCAGCTTCTAGTACTATGGTCATCCACTAGGAAAATAATTATTGAATTTTTGATACAATTCAGGTATAAAAAATAAGATAAGTAAGCAGCTACACTCTTAATTCACTGATGCGAGATATCTGCTAAAATAATATCTGTAAATATAATATCATGTATGCACCTTGTATAATACCAAAACATTATGAAAACAGTTTGCAATGTATTACTTTATCGAATCTATATTGTTAAGGTGTCTTGAAACTGTCTGATTGACATTTGTAGTTCAATAAAAAAAAATTGATCCTATCCTACATCAGGTAGCCTCTATATATCCAAACTAGTACTTAAAGAAGGCCAATTTGCTGATTTTTTGATGACTCACAGTTTTCTTTTAATTTTTTTTTATTTTAGCCCTTCTTTTTGTGGTCAGCTGTGTATTTACCATTTAGCCATTTGTGTAGCACACATTCTCAATGGTACACAACCCTTACCACTCTCTTTTTTGTCACCACCAATAAAAATCTGTGTAACTGTTAAACAATAAGGACCCTTACCCTCCATCCACTGGACTCTGGTGCCCTTTTTTCTACTTTGTGTTTCTTATGGATTAAACCAAAATACTCCCCCATAGTCCCTTGTATTCAGAGATTAAGTTTTGTGGAGGCAATTGGGCCCCACTGTGCTCAGAAGTGGATTCATCCTGGATGAGCTGAGAGCTGAATGTACTTTTGGAAAGCAGGGCCTGGTTGGAGGTGGTGACCCGGAAGGGTGGGTTCTTGTCCTGGCTGCTCCCTTCTCTCTGCCTCTTCATGGATGTGAAGTGAGATTTCTTTCCCCACACCCTTGCACCATGATGCCTCTGTCATGGACACAGCAAGCAATTGAGTGAAGCCCCTGAGCCATAAGCCAAATTCACACTCATCTCCTTTAAATTATAGGTATCGAGTATTGTGTCCCAGCAATGAGAACTGACTAATACATACTGTCTATGAAATAGTGTGCCATAAGTGTTCCGGAATTTAATCCTTATCTCTGTTTAAATTTTCTGTGAAATTGTCACAGATTTATGTAAAGCAGGCCCATAACACAGATCAAAGTTCACAAAAATGGATTATTATTGCCCCAGCAATCTTCCTCTTAAACTTCTCCCTCACTCCCTCTCTTCCTCATACCCAGCACCACTTTATACCAAAACAAATACTTCATCTCTCTTCATATACACACAGTGTATCTCTGCTGAGCTTTTGCTTTGTTTTGTTTTGTTTCGTTTTTTTTTTAATATGGATGCTTTAGGAATGTTTTTATTTTATTTTTTAATTTATTTGTTATTTTATTGAAGTACAAATATCAATCAGACAGTTTTAAGACAACTTAACAAGACAGATTTGATAAATTAATACATTGCAAACTATTTTCATACAGTTTTGATATCGTACAAGGTGCATCCATGATATTATACTTACAGACATTATTCTAGCATATGTTTCTTATCAGTAAATTAAGAGTGTAGCTGTTTACTTATCCTATTTTTTATACCTGAATTATATCAAAAATTCAATAATTATTTTGCTAGTGGATGACCGTAGTACTAGAAGCTGACATAATATTCTGTCCAACCAGCATTAGTGCAAATCTTGCCTCCCATAGAATTATGTAGAAGCACAGCGTTATCTATCCCAACTGTACTGTATATACACACACATCATGATCCTTCCATCCTATACCCCTCCTTGCTCTATACCTGTCAGAGATGGGCACTCCATTATCATTCAACTAACTTAGGGGCTTGAACTCGACAACACAATCCAACGTAGTCCAGCATTCCACAACAATAGTGAGTTATTCAAAGAAGTTGTCCACCATAGCCATTTACAGCTCAGCTTAATATTATGGCCCCACGATGTATACCTCATTTTTATACTTTGCTGCTGGATGGTTAAGACCTAGATAGAGCAAGACTTATATACCAACACATGTACTTTATGTTTCTTATGTGGTCAGTGAAGTCCCCTCAGGTTTTATCTTGTAGTCCCGTACATTGTTTTGTAGATCCTTTGTCTGTGTCATCCATGTGGATGACTCATGGCCATTGCTTGACCAGTTTGCTCTCTGTGAGAACCTGAGAGAGTTTTCTCTCCATGTGACTCTCCCCAGGCACACTATAGAACTTCAATTTCTTTCCTCTGTGGCTCTATAATCTCCTTGGTGCTAGAAAACATGGCTTTCTACATGCTAAAAACTACAACTTGACCCAGCTCTATCACCATGCACTAAGTTAAAGTCAAAAATGGATTAAAGATCTAAACATTAAAACAGAAACACTCAATCTCCTGGAAGAGAAAGTAGGAGGAACTCTTGAAGACATAGGGGTAGGTAAGAGTTCATGAACAAACATATATTCGCATGGGAAGCACTTGAAAGAATCAACAACTGGGATCAACACTTCTTAAGAAGCTTCTGCATGTCAAAAGTAATTGTCAACAGAGTGAAAAGACAACCCACAAACTTTGAAAAAATTCTAACTATTAAGCAATCAGACAGAGTACTACTGTCTAGAATATATAAAGAACTAAGATATAACAGGGCTGTCAAATTTAAAGACCCAATTCAGAAATGGGCATCTGAGATGAATACATACTTCTCAGAGGACGAAATTAAAGAAGCGAATAAATGTATGAAAAAATGTTCCACATCACTAGCCATTCATGAAATGCAAATAAAAACAACACTGAGATACCATCTCACTCCAGAAAGAATGGCTATCATAAGGAAATCAATCAACAACAAATGTTGGAGAGGTGGTGGGGAAAAGGGAACACTTTTCCACTGCTGGTGGGAATGTAGACTGGTACAACCATTGTGGAGGTCAGTGTGGAGACTACTCAAAACAGTAGGACTAGAAATCCCATTCAAGCCGGCTATCCCCCTACTGGGAATTTTCCCAAAGGATCTGAAAACATTGTATCATAGTGATATATGTGTGCATATGTTTATAGCAGCGCAATGTGTGATAGCAAAATCTTGGAAACAACCAAGATGTCCATCACATGAGGAATGGTTGAAAAAGATGTGGTATTTCTATATAATGGAGTATTACTCTGCTATTAAGAATGATAAGTTTGAAGCATTTATACTGAAGTGGATGCCACTTGAACTGATACTCATAAATGAAATAAACCAGACACACATGTGTAAATATTGTATAGTCTCCCTAGTATAAGAAGCACAAAGCTGAAATACAAAAGGAAACGTACAACAACAAGTAAAATCAATTGCGTCAGATAAGGCGAAGTGAATGGCTTATGCTGCAGGATACTAATCACCTTTTCTTTTGGATGGCTAACAACCTAAGTTCACAAATCTGAGTTGGAGAAATCGAAGAGCCACAAGGCTAGCCAACATTTTGGCTCTAGTCTTTCAAGGTCAGCGAAGACTCAGGAATAGGAGAACCTGTACTGCAACATCATGAAACTCAGTTGAGCTCCAAATTTTCTGCTGAGTTTTCCCTAAGGAAACCCCTTGCCCAATATGGACCACTCTCATATATACTTCACCTAGAGAAAACTGTGTGGTCATTACAGCCTCCTCTCAAGTGATGGCTTTCCTGCCTTGTGCCCACTGAATTCACTTGTTAGAACTGCAAAAACAGCAAAATTCCATTTGGGCTTTGTTTCTTAGTTGTCACCCACAAGTCTTTTTTAATTCAAATATTATTTCATGTTTCATTTAAACCTAAGCATGTATCCTCCTTTTAAAATGCCCATGTTGAAAAATTAAGGAATTTGAAAGTTCTCAAATTTTAGAAACCACTGAGCATAGCTCCTCACTGACTCAGTCCTCTTTCTTTTCTATGCTGTAATCTCCTGTGTGAGATTCAGGGTTGAAAGAATTTCTAGTTCCAAGCCATTATTTCACAAGGAAGGAAAATAAAGCCCTCCCAGGTGTGGTCATTTACTCAGCTAATGAGTCAAGGCTGTGATAAGGTTAAACATTTTTGTCCTTAGGAAGACCCTGGGAAAGAATTGGCCCTTTCAGATTTGGGATTCGTACCAGAGAGGGTTGTAGCTCAAGGTGATAGAAAGGTCAACTCTGACTTTGTGGATGGAGATCAGTGTGTGCATTTGGGGGAGCAGTGGTGATGTGCAGCAAGAGTGAGAAGTTGGTACTGTTTCAATTTGTGCGGAACATTAGCCTGACATAAAAAATGAGGACACAGGATGAGGCCGGTGTGGGCTGTGATCCCCACTCTACAAATATCACAAACCCTGAGTTTTGAAGTATTCACTACTTTCAAAAAAATTTTAACACTTTCCAAAGAATGTGGCCTTCACTTGACACCCCACAGGGGCCTGTCTCACTGGAGGCCTTAGGTCTCCCATTGGCCCATTTCATTAAAATACACTACTCTTTTCTTTCTTGCATTTCTTTTTTTATTGTAAAGCAAAGAATTCACATAAGGATCTGGGGCATTGCTCAGTGGAAAAAGCAGTTTCCTGGCAAGCACAAGGGCCTGAGTTCAATCCCTAGTTGTGAAAAAAAAAATCATGTAAAAATTCTAATAGCACAAATATTGGCTGTCTTTTGATAATGATCATCTTCAATAGCGAATGCACATATGCTTTGAGGTCCAGAGGCCGTGTGCAATACAACTGGATCAATCTCTGGACACCAGCCATAAAATGTTAGGGGTGCGGCTGTCCACCACACACCTGTTGATATAATACTTTGAAGTCACACAATGACATTTATATGCATATACATCTATAAGTAATATTTTTTTCTTTCTTCATTTCCTTTCCTTTTCTTTTTTCTTCTCTTTCTTCCTGTTTTGAGAGTCGAACCCAATATCTTAAGCTTGCCAGGCAGGTGCTGTGCTCCTCAGCTGTATCCCCAATGATCAACTGATTTAATGTTGTGTATCTTATGGGTTATAAGAAGGACATCCCTAGGCTAATTGAGGAAAGTTGTCTCCTGGCCAACTGTGTAAATACATGTGATTACTTCTTCCTAGCAAGTGATGGTGAGAAAGATGAGCCTTTTCTCCCATGAACTGGAGGCTTCAATTAGTGTAAGTATGAGGCAAAGATAATTTTAATGTTTGGTTTATATGATCTCCAGAAAAAGGATCTTCTCTCTTGCAGCCTCATTGGCACCATTTGTATGATTTAAAAACGACTTCACAATGGTATGAATGGAACAATTAATATTAAAGTGTCTCATATAGTTTTTATTTTTGCATAGAATTTTCTTATGAGTTCATTGGAATCCTAAAATTTATACTGATTCATATTGTGCTTGTTCAGAATTCAGAATGAGGTCACAAAATATTGGCTTCTGTTCATGCAAAATCCCGATTTCAATGGTTTTGTAACACCTTTGTAGGCTTTGATAATGCTATTTAATCTCCTAATTTTGGAGTTATCTGAGCTATGTTTCCCGATTTCAATGGTTTTGTAACACCTTTGTAGGCTTTGATAATGTTATTTAATCTCCTAATTTTGGAGTTATCTGAGCTATGTTTGTTTGTTTTTCCACTATCCTAGGTAACTGCAGGAATTAGCAATTTCCCTTTATCCACAATTCTTCTGTGTTACCATTTTCTTGCTGAAAAATGCCTTAGTGGTAAAGACATATCTTTCTCCTTTTAATCTTTGTTAATTATCTAAACTTTCTGTGATTCTTGAGGAGAAGGCAGTGTCAGGACACCCTCAGTCGTAAAGGGTCATTGTCCTCTTCTTTGTTTTCACATGGAATAAGCACTAGGTAGGGTGGCTTCTCTTAAGGCCCTGGGCTCCGCTGAGTGGCTCCAAGCACACATATCAGTGTAGTTCACCACCCAGTGCTTAGATCAGAGCTCTTTGCAGTGCAATGAAAGATGCTACCCTATGCCTGGCTTCATGGAAGTTTGAGTGGGGAGTGGGTCTCACCACCCACTGCCGGAAAGTTGTGTCTAGTTGTGAGAGACAACCATTATCATCATAAAATACCACAAGGAAGAAATGTCTAAATTGTTCATTACATATGGTGGTTACCATGGTACTTAGAAGAAAACAATTTTCTGGTGACCATGCTGGTGGGTACAACTCTGATGAACTTTGTCCCAATGTCTCCTTCTGTCCCCTCTCTAGAATACTACTTCCTAGGGCAGATATTTACCTTCCTTTGCAAAATACATGCTCTCCCAGGGCGCATCTGTTCTCTAGATAGAGCATGTTGTAAGATATCATCATACTCCAAAAGTAAAGTGTGTCATCCAAATGAACATTCTAGGACATGCGCCTGACCATACTTACAAATGTACACTGAGCCCCTAAAGAGCTGGTAGTTGTTACAGAATGACAGAAACTAATCTCAGCCTGAAGAGTAATGGAGCAACTCGGTTACAATAGTCAAAAGTATCATGTAATAGAAAGGGAGTTCAAGAAGGTGGAATATCTAAAATGAGTTCATCTCCAGGTACTTGAAGCTTTTATTTTTGAACTACCTCTACAAGACACTTAAAGTAAGGTACCCTTATTTTCTGCAAAGCCACAAAGATGATAACTAAAAGGAGAAGAGAAGATCACCTTTGTAAGTATTGGATCTTGCCTCATCACTGTGTGAAATGGGAAAAAAGCAGAATTCAGTCTAATTTAAAGAAATCTGCTCTTCTGATCTGGCAAAGCCTATGCAAAGATAGGACAACAAAATTGATTTTTTTTCTTTCAGCTCTTTTTTCAGCCCAACCTGGTTTTCTGTAGAATAGAAAGCAGACTCAGTTCATATTGATCTGGGTCTTGAGTCAGTATGATTCCCAATTAACACAACTGAAAGAACCATCATCCTTTTGGTCCTAAAGAGAGAGGAAACTGAGGAGTTCATACTTTCTGCATTTTCTATGGCTTCCTGGTTTTGTGGATTGTGCACTGGTGCCTTTAGAAAATATGATGGTGAATTTCTCCTATCACAGTGTGAAATGGTGGCAAACTATTTTGGGATTGGCTCATCTACCTCTGGTACTGCTAAATCATAATTCCATTGCAAGGGCTGGTGAGATACCTCAGTGAGCTAAGCACCTCCTTAGACAAGCAAGGGACCAGGGTTCCATCCCCTGTAGCATAGACTGTACTGGACCTGCCCTTGGCTGTGCTGAACTGGCCCATGAGACTGAGCATGGTGGTGCACATCTGCCATCACAGCACTGGGGAGGCTAAAGACTGGATTATCACTATGACTCTGATCCGTGTAATGAAACCCTATTTCAAATACATTAAAAAAAAAAAAGTCCATTGCAAGATTTGGCACATTTAGATAGAAATGTCTGATGCTCGCATTGTTATCAAGCCTGACATAGACTGGATAAGAGAAGGTCAGAGCCCTGGGAAGGATAGACTGGGTGTAGGGCAGTGAAAAGCATATGCACATGCAAACAATGAGCAATGCTGGTTTCAGGGCCTCTGCTCTGAGCAGTTTTAGACATTACAGGATGGGTATGCCTCATCCTACCTGCCCATTTTTTTTACATGAGTACAAGAACTCATCAAAGCAGAAGGGCTACTTGGGCCATGACCATCAAGGCTCTGTGAAGAGCAGATTTTTTAGCAGACAGATTCAGGCAATATGATGGGTTGGTGATTCTAGGAGAAAGCAATGGATCCACTAGACAATTTTGGTATGACTTTAGGGAGGTAAGGCCTGAATTAGAGTTTATGTACAATACCCAGGGATTACATTATGGATATATTCTTAGTCTCATCTCTTAGTACTCTCTTTCACCTACATGCGAAATCCTGCTTCATGGCTGGAGCTCTGTGACCATCCCAGTGTCTTCTAGCTGCTGATCCTCTCTCATTTTGGAACAGACAGAGCATATATTGGTGGATCATGTCCTCAGTCCTAAGAGGTGCTGTATAAACTTCACTATCTCCTGGCTTTGCACACCATTTGTAAAGTCTAATTCAGACTTTTCACAGGCAACAAATAGTGTAGGTAGAACCCCTCTACTTCCAGCCCTTGAGCACACCAGTGTTGTTTTATTTATAAATATGTTTACTACCTCTTGCCTGAAGTAAGATGCATTTATACAAAATAGTGCCCAAACCAGTACAGTTGAAATATAAGCATAATATGACATTGAGCAACAAATAATGAAATCTGATATGAAATAAGTAGTAGATTGAGGAAAATTCATTTAAACCCTAATACTTCTCCTCCCCTTCAAGATCATCTTCAATCCCAGCTCTACTCAATATTTTCTTCCATTCCAGATATAAGTCAGTTAGCATTACAATCCCTCAGTATGTTAGTTAATGTTTTATTTCTGAGACAAAATACTGGACACACATGCAGGGGAGATTTCTTTTGGCTCACGGTTTCAGAAGGCTGAGCCCTTGATGTGGTTGGCTGGCACTCCGAGGCATAAACATTGAGGTGGGAGAATGTGGTGGAAGAAGGATGCCTGGTGCAGGGCATCCAGGAAGCTGGGAGCAGGAAAGAGCCCTTCGAGGAAAGAGACAGGGAGGGATGTACTCCCCAAGGTTATACCCTTTGACCCATTGAGAATTGCACTTTACCAATTTCCTGTGTGTCTCTCCATGGAATCAAATTGAAAGTCAAGATTACCGGCTACACTTGACTATACTGGTTGATACAGAACCAGTCAGAACCAGTTATGAACTAATGATATCTTTGGTGGAGTATATCAGGAAAATATGATGAAATTTTCCAGCTGAACCTAAACACTAAGAGTATAGAGGGTATGGAAGTGCTACCATTGTTTTAATCTTGCACATTATTCATGATGAAAAGCAGAAGAGAATCAGAGAAACTAATGACTGCCACTTGTGTTAAGTATTCTCTCTCTCTCTCTCTGTGTGTGTGTGTGTTTGTCTGTCTGTCTGTCTCTCTCTCTCCCCTACTCCGCTTTCTTCCCCCCTCCCTTCCGTACCCCCACCCCTCTTTCCTGTGTGTGTGTGTGTGTGTGCATGTGTGTGTTTTACTGGGATTGCACTCAGAATCTGAACGCTGAAGTGCATTTGTAGCACCTTTAATTTATTTATTTACTTTTTGGTGGAACTGGGAATTGAACTCAGGCCCTTGCGTTTGCCAGGAAAGCACTTATTCTACTGAGCCATCTCCCCAGCTCCCTTTTCTAAAATTTTGAGATAGAGTTTTGCTAAGTTGCCCAGGCTGAACTCCAGCCTGAATTTTTCTACCTTGTTGTAAAATGCTGGAATTATAGGTGTCACCAGGACTGGAACATCCTAATATATGAAAACTATACTAGTTCCTACTTTTCTACTTCCTGAGTTACATGCATTGATATATTCCTCCCTCCCTCCCTCTCTCCCTTCCTTCCTCTCTCTCTTCTTGCATCCCTCCCTCAATTCTTCCCTTCCTTCCTTCTTTCCCTCCCTGTCTTAGTTCTGTTTTTCTTCTACATAAACATGGTTGGATTATGATTTCTGTCACTTGTCACTGAAAGAGTTCTAATCAATACTCTGGTTGAGTTTATCTTGTTTCTCTTTGGTTCTATAATACAATTGTACTTTACTCATCTGTTGATATTTTGACAAATTAATGTGTCCACAACCCAACAGCAAACTATCTATATAAGTGCAGTATCTTCAGTTTTTCTAAATCATGTCCAGATTTGTAGAGATACATTTGTCTATGTTGTGAGAATTGAAAATCCTTCATGCATAACTTGAGTGCTCTGTTTATGTAAGTAATTTGGCATTTCTCTTCAAGTGCAAAGAGTCCCTGTTGATTTAAAATGCATAGGCTGTGTCAGTAAGCAGAGAAAATGAGAATCAGACCAGGGAAGAATAAATTTCCTTCCTTTGTGACTATTGAAAGTTTAGAAACTTATCTCCCTCAGCTTGGTGTTGAATGAAGACAGAAGACATCAAGTAGGAGGTTATGACTGGCTACACTCAACTTTTCCTCAAAATAGTTATTCAATTTCTATATGTAATGTCTTAACAGATTTATTTCAATTTGAGGCATAAACCAAATTTACATTTTGACTGGAAATGGGTTGAAGCCATAATGTCAGCATTTTACCTTTCATGCACCCTTAAAAATATTTATTTTTGTCATATCAGCAAGAGTCTGAAGTAGCCATCTCTTGTTAGAGGAAGCTCAAATTGTTTTTAAAGAATCAATAAAGGCATAAAACTAATTATGCAATCATTATATGGGGACTAGATTTTCATTTCCAGGGGCTTCTTTTCTATCCAGGTATAATATATTCAGATTTAAAGCTTTAGAGAATTTTGGTGAGCCTTGGTCCCACATGTGGATGCTGAGAATATCTCCAAATGATTGCACTGTGCTGTTAGGAAAGCTAATTTATAGGTAACAATTTAGTATTTAAGGATAGCCACCATTTCTATTTTCCTCTATTAGAGTTTACCATCCCCTTCACCCCCCACAATGCATTTGTGAAGTGCATCCTCTTCTGGAGGATTTTTACTGTGTGTAACTGCTGGCATAAGACACTTTGTAATTCTCTCATGTTCTACCTGGTAGATATTATTTCTTTGCATAATTCTAAGACATAGCTGGAGATGTCGGGGATCAAGGGGAAGGAAGTGAGACTCCGAGAGTACAAAGCAGGCTGGTGTGAAGTGGGAGCCTAACGTGCAGGTCTGACCAGTGAGGTGGCGAGGAGCCAACTCAGCCCCGCCCTCCTTGCTGGTGGTCACGACAACTCTCCATCCAGTGACCTCTTAGTTTCCTAACAAATCAGTTGAATTCCTCCTTCATAGAGATGAACGTGGGCAATCATGTTGTGGACATCAGTAACATAGATATTACAATTATGAAATTTGTCAGTGCTTCTAGTTTCCTGCCCAACAAGTTTCCTCACCAGCTGTGATCACAGGCAAGTCGACTCACTTGGGGACCTCTCTGTGCTCTTCCTTGGCATCATGGGGTTCGAATTGACAGAATCACAATTCCCAAATTATTGTTTCAATTTAAAGCTCTTTGACCGTGATAATTGAAGTTCAGTGGTCCCTTCATCCCTTCCATAGCTTGTGCAGTGCATCCTGTGAAAGACATTTACAAGCACATGTTGCTATATAAATTGCTGTGTAATCCTCCTGGCGTCTGCTGGTCTTCCAGGACTCCGTTGATTTTGGTAGGAACCACAGTGCATGTATGTGGATCCAAACTGATGTCGTACTCACTAACAGAAAACATCTTTTCTTTTCTGCCAGAACTGCAGATTGAATTTAGGCCCTTACACTTGCCGGGGAAGCACTTACTCCACTGAGCCATCTCCCAGCCCCAAGGAAACATCCTGAATTAGACCAACCTTTTTTATTTTTAATAGTTATTAGAAACTTACCATATGTGAAAATATAACAATCACCTAAATTTCACCTTTCCATTTGCTGCATTTTGTTTCATTGGTTTGGATGTAAATATGGTGATTAGGAATAGATAGTTAAATGTTACCACATTTGAGAAATGTAACAAGACATTTGAGGAAAATATAAATGCCAACAGCTGAGAAGGTAAAAAATGAGGTGAATTCCATTGTTTTAATGAAGCATCAGCTATTTCTATTGGGATTAGAATCTAGTGCACTAACCAATTATTTACAGCCTGGTTATGTCATACCTTGAGAGGGAGGAACCAGTAGATTTCCTGAGAGGGATTTTAAACCATGTTCAGAGTACTTTGAAATATAAGTCAAAACTGAGTTGAATGTGTAATAATATTAAATCAGGGCAAAACGAGGCTCATTACTATCTGAACTCTGTATATCTATAATAGGAATTTGATAATGTGGCAAAAATAACATTCGGTTTGGGATTTAATACATCCTAGGATATATCTGAGGATTTATGTTATGTATTCATGAATTGTATTTCTGTATTTACTTACATTGCCAGTTGTATTAGAAAACACAAGAAAAGTAATGTTTTGTATGCAGTTGCAAAGAGTTTACCCCTGCATTTTAAGTAGGGCACAGTGGTACCTTGCAGAGTTTTAAAAATACTGATTTTAATCAGAACTGGATGAAGCCAGTTTTTGTGGCACATGCTTGTAATTCCAGAACACAGGAGGCTGAGCCAGGACAATCCTTGCAAATTCAAGATTAGCTTGGGTTACAAAATGAGTTTAAGGGCAGCTTGAACTATACAGGCAGACCCTGTCTTAAAAAGACAAAATCAATCAATCAATTAATCAATCAAAGAATAAGGTAAAATCTAAGATTTAATGAACATAGTGGTATAACCTAAGTTTAATTCATGATTTCTGCTGTCACAGGTCCTTTTTCACTTTAATGTTAATTTCTTATATCATATATAGACATCATCTATGTATAATGAAGTTGACAAACCCTCTCACAGGACATATCCAGAATGTTCTCATTATCTGAAGTGAAAACTCTGTTGACATTATTCAGTGACTGTCCCTTCTCCATCCCCTTTTCTGTCTTTGCCACTGGTACATCCTCTATTCTACTTAATGGCTTTTTATTCCCTATATTAGGTCCCTTATAAGAGTAATCATATATGGGTTCTTCAGTAACACAGTCTGTTTTTAGCATATTTCTAGAGTGATCCAAATTATTTCAGGTAGCAAAATTTCACTGCTTGCAGTGGCAGAATCATGCTCTATTATAAACATACACCACACTGTAATTGCCCTTTCATCTGCTTCATGCTTGAGTTGGTTGCCTGGACCTGTTGGATCTTGGGAATAAAGCACCATGGACCCCAGTGTACAGATTCTCTTCCAGTCCTAGTTATTAGGTGCTTCATGTAGTGCCAGATATAAAATACGGGTGTCATGGGGCAGTTCATTGTTTAACTTTGTGAGGGACCTTTGAATTATTCCCACTTTTGTCCCACCTCTTTTTTCCCCCTGATAATAATCCACAGAGTAGTTAATTGCTTAGTATCTTTGTTAACAATTGTCATTTTGTAATTAAAAAGATAATAATTATGTTAATAGATGTGAAGTATAACTTCTATTTTCATATCTTCAATGGTTAGTGATATTAAGCATCTCCTCATATTTCTTACCTTACCATATTTGTGGGTTGTTTTGAGAAATGGCATGAAGTGGTATGCAATTTTCAAGAATGAAAAATGGCCATGATTGGTACCATCAGATGATTTAGTGATATAAAATAAAATAGTTCATTATAGCAGCTAACATTTCATTAACATCTAGTTCATGCCAATCTGTGAGTGCTGTAAGAGTATGATTTCACTGAACTCTCTCTACCAAGTTGAATACCATGCAGGCAAAGTTAGTATTATTTCTCTTGTTCTTCTAAAGGCATGGGATTTTAGGCTTATTCACTGTCTTGCCTTTTGTTACACAGCCCATAAATTGCAAAGAGTCGATGTAAACTGGGTCTCCCTGGGTCCAATGCCAGTGGGTTTTAACTACTATGTTAAATTACCCAGTGTACAGCCTGCTATATATTAATAATCCATCACTCCTATTCACAGTTGAATAGGACACATGCTTACACACACAGACACACACACACAGAGATTTTCAGGCTTCATCAGCTCCATCCTAGCATTGATTTCCAGCTGTCATTCACTAATCATCTAGTCTCATCTATAGGGAATTTTTGATAGGAAATTTTGTTAATAATTTGTTAACAATAAATCTTTATTTTTAGTTTTTTTAAATCAAGAAACAGGTCTTTATTTGGCTTTTATGGGGGGCAGAAATTGCATATGTGCTGAGCATACACATTTATGCCCTTTGACCTGGAATCTATTTTCAAGAATGTTTATAGACTGACACTGGAAGAGTGTTCAAAAGGAAAGAAAAGTCTTCTTTTGAGGAGAGAGCAGGTTTGTTTCCTGTTTGATGTAGTTAAGATAATGTGTCCATTTTGGGGAGGCTCCAGCAGACAGACTTGCAGCCCAGCTTCGAAGTTTATGGGGCATTGGATGAGAGAGCCTCAGGCACAACACAACACACCGCCTGGGCAGCATCCGCTTGCACGTGTTGCAGTCCGTGTGAGGAGCTGGCAAAGCCTGAAGCCCTGGCTACTTGTGCTGTGTGCGACAAACTTCTAGGAGTCTTGGTCTTCCTTGTCAGCATCCATGTGACTTTAGCTAGCTAACATTTTAGCTTGTAGATAAAAGAAACACACCAGACTGCTCAGGACAAGGTCTAACATTTATTAATAGGTTTCTATGAACTCCATCTGAGGTACTTACTTTATTTATTATTCAACTGAAGACTGAAAGCTTATACTTCTGATTCAGAAGACTGTGATACAGTGTGAGTCTCCTGGATCAAATGGAGTTGCTGTCAGAACTCTGTATGTTGCATCTAATAACTTGAAGTTAACATGGCACATACTTCCTGAATATATCAACTCCATGCGTTCAGCGATGCAGGCTTCTTACACTACTCTAGTACTGTGAACATTGCACCCCAGTTCCCCCACTCTTATTTAGTTAGTTAAAAATTATAGTTGAATTGCTTAGCATACACAGTGCACTGGCTTCTACTCTCAGCACGGGCAAGAAAGGAAAGACACAGTAGTTGCAGTTGAAAGGTAACAGAAGAAGATATGAAGGAAGCATCCACATTCATTTGACATTCACTTGCATTATACTCAGCATTCATATGCCGAGTCTATTATGTTACAACATTCTACAGCTTAAGTCAGGTAGTACATATGATAGAGTCTATAACAATTACGTTTCTAATCATATAGGTTATTGCTGCAGAATTGTCCTCATAGGTTTTAAGCTTTAATAGAATGTTCTGACACAGATCTGGATGTTGAATAGGAGCATTGCCTATTTCCAATTGAGAGGCCATATCAGGGGTTAGTTACCTGGCATTTTCTTGGCATCCACTGTTAATACACCCACACTTCTCTGTTGGATTAGTCTTGATTTGAAATAATAAGTGTGTGAAAATTTCTTTGGTGCCATTTGAATTCCAAAAAGCCGAATACTTCTTAGAACTTAAAGATTCTTCAGGGTTAGTAAGGAGACATTCACCTACTTTGTAAACTTACTGACAATGAAACATTTTACTGGTATTTTGTTGTTGTTGTTGTTTGTGTGGCAATAAATTTTGATAGCCATTAGTATCTATTAAGGAGCTGTCTTGATTATGTCCTATAAAACATGGAATGAGTAGAACATTATCTTTCTGTAAGATTTGTGTACTTGTACTGGTCTTATCCTGATTATACTTCTCTCAAGTTTGTATTGAAACATTTACATAGCACTTTTATGTGTACAGGTGACATAGGCTAGATCACAGCATCCTCTTCCAGTTGCTAATTGAAGGAACACAAGAGAGCTCAAATTTCATCTAAGTGATGTTAGTTTCAGTTGAACCAGTGGGGAGAAGACAATATGAATTCTAAAAATTGCTGGCCAAGGAAATAGGCGAATAGTGGTGGTCCCATCCTGTCCTCACAGGCATACTCCTACAGGTCCTTGAGTCCCATTGTGCCCACCATGGGCTGCATGGAGTCCCAGTCTGACTTGAACAGTTGCTGGGAAGTGACTGCTATAACAGGAGTCAGAGAGAAGCAGGTACATGTGTGTGTATCATTCATGTATGATTGACAGGAATGCAGTGGTCAGGACGAAACCCTAGTGCTCCCCTTTGTAGAAGTGGGCCACCTCTCTCTCCTCAGAAAGTCAAACTAGGATGTAAAATAGATTCTACCAGAAAGATTGTCAGTGTGCTATGGCCATAGAATAAATTGTCTCAAACTGACCAGTTCAAGGGAAAAATACCCAAGAAGTTTGATTCCTTAACATAGAGCTGGCAGAGGAAAAGCCAATGAGTCCTTAACATAGAGCTTTCTACTTTCTATGAGAAAGTAGAAAGAATTGACTCAGATAACTTACCTGGAAAAGTGGGAAATCTGGATAGGAAGCTGAATTTAAAAGGAAGTGGCAAAACAGGATTGTAATCATCATTCAGCCAAGTGGAAAAGTGGTGCAAGGAAGCTGGTAGAAAACAGTACCCATGAGGCAGAGAAGGTCATTCATCTACACACACACACACACACACACACACACACACGTGTGTGTGTGTGTCTGTGTGTATGCCCAATATTAACACGAGTTACACCAGAAACTATGCCACCCAGCAAGAAGCCAAGAGGCACTGGCTGGCTGGGTACCAGGGATAGCAGAACATGAGAATGAGTCTGGTGTGCACCCTACATTGTCCTTCCACCATTCATGGCCCTTTACACAAGGAGCAAAACTAAGAAACTTGGCCATTTGTAGTTATTAAGCAGGCAAAGGATTAGTTGCAAAAGCAGGGTATCTTCATATATATATATGTTGGGACATATATACAGCTACATTCTCTTAGTTCCATTAGAAGAAAGATTGTACTGATACTGTTTAGACAAGAGATCATGTCTGCATCTTTAACTACTATGAAAACAATATGTAATATATTAATTATTGTAACTGTCTTGCTAATCTGTTTTGAAACTGTCTCATTGGTATTTCTTTCTTATTAAAATTAATAAAAATTTAAAGAAAAGAAGACAAGAGCAAGAGGTGAACATCACCTCGAATGTCTACATGAGCTAAATTTGTCAAATACACAAAACAAAGATGACAAAATGTTGACTTGTTACATGGATGACAGGATTCTACAATCAAAGCAAATGGAAAGAGGAAGAATTTAATGAAAGGGAGAGAAGAGTATAGATTTTTCTGGATGTAGAAAAGTAAGCCAGCATAAGGAATCTATCTATGAGATGGAAAAGTCCATGCATAAAACTAGAAACTCTTTGGCATGTAAGAGAAAAAAATTCAGATGTATGCCAAGAATTCCCAATAAAGGATTTTCCTGAGTGACCTTTCGAATATATTTTAAAAATTTATATCTAGTATGATTCATTTTTTCATGTGTACTTCTCGAAGTTTTGACAAATGCACAATGAGATCCACAGCCATTTCCTCACCCTGTAACTTCTCTTGTGCTCTCTTAGTAAATTCCTGCCGCTCTCTTTTCCTTCCTCCAAATCCTCACAAACCTGTCCAATCTTCACTCTTCCAAAATCTCATGTGCATGTATCATTCACCTCTGATGCTTCCACTCATGTCATGCTTCTGATAATTATCCTTACATTCTTCTTTGTGTATTTCCTCTACTATTTGCTTTTCCAAATAGAGACACATAGATATACACCCACAGTGCTCCTGGAGACTATATTATACAGGTTTTTATGTTTATGCACATTTTCACTTGTCTTGGGTAAATATCTAGGACTGACATAATTGGTTAGTGGTATAAGTATGTTTAACTTTTTAAGAATCTGACAATTTGACATCTCTCCTGCCCAAACACAAATGGGCCCATCTTTTTTAGAATCCTGGAATGAATTAAGTTAATGAACATGTACAAGTTCCACTATATATACATATATGTTATTCTAATAAAAATACATTGACAGTTTTTCATAGGTTATTTAAAATTAATACCTTTTTCTCTGTTTAAGCCTCTTTATGTTATAGTTGTAAAAATGTAAAATGGATCTTATACATCTTTATATATATATATGTATGTGTATATATATATGTGTGTATATATATACATGTATGTGTGTGTATATATATATATATATATATATTCCACTTATATTTTTACTTTTAGTGATAATATATATTAAAATTGGAACAAAAGTCACGTGTCACACATACTTTCTGGCACTTACTATTTCTATTGTGCTTCATTTCTGAAGTCCTAAGCTTTCCACAAGTCATTTTTTTGCCTGTCTGAAGTGCTTCCTTTAGGATTTCTTTCAGATTGGGTTTACTCTTGAGCAATTCTTTCAAGTTCTCTTCTTCAGAAAACCTTTCTTTTTCTTTCTTCTGAAAGGTTGTTTTTCTTGGATGTGGTATTTTTATGCCAAGTTTTTGTAATACTTTCATGGTCTTCTGTGGCATTTTGGTTTCCAGGGTTTTTGAGGACATGCACAGTCATGGTTTGTTCTGACCCTATAAGTAATATACTTTTATCTGTAGCACCAGATCTGTATCTGTATAATCTATATCTAACTAACAATCTATCTTTGTTTCAGCCATTTGGTTATTAACTTTTCTATCTCAAGTAATTTGGGTTTGTGTCCTGACAATGTTGACTGTTATTTATTTATTTATTTATTTATTTATTTATTTATTTATTTATTTATTTATTTTGAGGAACCAGGGATTGAACTGAAGCCCTTGTGCTTTCCAGGGAAACACTTATTCTACTGAGCCATCTCCCCGGTACTCCTACTTTTTTGTGTGTGTGTCCTGACAATTTAAAAAGATTTTATTGTGACTTTATTTTTCCTACAAAAGTCTTCTGAATGATGTTATTTTAATAAAGCAAGGAAAGAGCCAGCCAAATAGCTCAGCAGGCTAAAGCACCTGCTTAGGCAGGCACAGGGACCAGGATGGGATCCCCTGATTGCTGTGCGCACCCTGCCCCCAGGGTGCACTGAGACAGAGACTGGGACTGGTCGTGGTGGTGCGTGCCTATAATCCCAGTGATTGGGAGGCTAAAAGCAGAAGGATCACTATGAGTGTGATCTATGTAGTAAGACCCTGGAGATCCTGTACTAAGTACAAAAAAAAAAAAAAAAAAAAAAGCAAGGAAATCAAGGCCAGCGCTTGACCACCATGCAATAAGGCCCTAGGTCAGATCCCTCTATAACAATAAATGAATGAATGAATAACAATTACAAGCAATCAACTTGATTATGTTCCTACAGAATTTTGTCTCTCCCAATGGTGGCAATGGATCTAAGGATAGTTCTGCTTTAAAAACTTTTATTATTGCTCTTTAAAAGCTCTTACATTTTTCCTTGCCCTTTTGACTTTTAATTTTTTAATTTACTTTAAAGAGAGATATTAATAATAGGACATTAGTGATGGTACATATTTACAAGAATAAGACAAAAGATAGTCAACCCTTGTTATTACATTGCACATTGCTGGCCTCAATGTAGTTGCTAAGATGATAGATATTAGCATATAGAGTCAGTCAAAATAAAGATTTTTAAGATCAACTGCTACTTACAAAACACTGATAGAAATTAGCAGAACAATAATCCTAGCTATCAGGTATATGTAATCTTGTACTTGGTGAGACAACATAAAGAAATCTGGAATGGTACACAAATGTGTCTTGTGAGAAAAGTAGTGAGCCCTGGTAACTTTTAACGAAGAAATAGTAAATAAACAAGTGTGCTTACTCCACTTACAGAAGAGAATATGAATAGCATAAACTTTGACATTGTTTTCTAAAAACAATTCAACAAAAATTCACATAGAAGGCATGATCTCAAATGTACAACTGTGATTTTACACAATATTTATCTCAGCCTATCAATTAATATACCTATCTGTTAGTACATATGTATGTGCAGGCAACAATTAATTCTTAATAATACTGCTGCTGAACACAAGTGCTAGAGATTGAATATTCTTAGTTTATTCAAAACTTGTTGTGCTTAAAATTAAATACAAATAGCAAATAATTTTCTCTGTTTACATTTCAACTGTGGTTTCACATCTTTCTAAAGAAAACTTTTATATTTAAACCTATTCCTGACCTGTTAATATGAAGGATTTCAGATGGAAAAATACCTTATGAATGTAGAGTAATGCAGGGATAACTAATAATATAAAATACTTGTTCCATGTGAGACTGTGGAAGGTAATTTTCTCTGGAGAAATGTGACTTTAATAGAAATAGATTGTTGTCACTAGAAAATCTATGGGAGCTCTTCTGTGACTGCAGTGTAGGCTATGATCAGCTCACTCTTTTTTCCTGTGGAGTTGGTAGATTCACAGCCCAGCGTCAGAGTTGCCCATGACTGACCTGATGACCTCACTAACTTGTCTGCATTTCGTGCACCAGCCTGTGTGCTGGGATTTAGTTAGCACTCAATTCATTGGTCATGCTGTGTTCACGTTCATCCTTTCTGAGCCACATCAGGGGGGACATCCAGTGTGATCATGCAGCTCCTCCTATGTCTTCCCATGCTGGCCCGAGGATCTGTGGCTGCCACTGCCAGACTGATAGATATGTCTGTCTACAATATGCTGATGAACTCAGATATATAGAATATTTGCTAATGTGTTTGAGTTGCATTTGAAATATATTTTGTATTTCTGTCCCAATTTGTTGTAAGGATATGTATTGTATCATTCTGGGAAAATCCTGAGACATCTGTAAAGATGCTTACATTTCTGTTTCTCTCTTAGTGTACAACATCATCTTACAAACAATTTGACATCTATAAATCACATACCAAGCTGAACATAAATATAAATGAATAATATACAACAGTGAGCTTATAGCAGTATGGAATTTTAACAGCATTGCTGTTTGTAAAGGAAGAAAACCATCCAGAATGTCCTTTATGACTGTAGATAGGGCACAGGAAGATTCAAGACACACTGCCCAATGTGCAAAATAGTGTGTCCCATTTAGTGGATTTTTAAGTGCATGATAGTGACTGATTCCGTGCACTCACGGTCTGAGAGATATTTACCGTGACAAAAGTCAGTTCTCCTGGAGAATGACATATTTGAGTATCTGACTTGGTAACCACTTCATTACCTGTTATTTTCTGCTCACCTCCCATTAGGCTGCTACCACACCTGCTCAGTCTGATGCTCACATATATCAACTTTTCAGCTAATTGGCAAAGTTTACTAAAAAATAACCAGGTGTAAAACAAACAAACATGTTGGCGTTTGTTGTCATTTGGACATGGTAAGGTCAGCCATAGGTTGAGCATCAAACATTAACCAAGCGAGCTCACTTTGGAAGAGTGTAGGCTCAATGTTCTTTCTTTTTTCATTTATGTATGTGGTATAGGGTCTCACTACACAGCTAAGACTCAGAGTGATCCTCCAGTTTTCAGCCTCCTCAGTGCTGGGATTACAGGATATGCCACCATGCAAGGACTCGATCACTGGCTCAGCATCAGAGCCAGTGCTGCATGTAGCACTGGGGATCGAATGCTGGTCCCTGAGCTTGCCAAAGCAGGCACTTAGTCCCCTGAGTTATCTCAGTGGTCCTTAGGCTCCATGTTCTGCTACCAAATGAAAGACAGCTGTAGTTCAGGGGCTGCTTGCAGCCCATCTCCGTGAGTTGCAGACAATCATACGCTTTAGGTTTCTGAGGCACCCTACTCCCCTAATGCTGGGCTACTGCTGAAGCTTTCTTGTTCTAGATCTGCACTGTGACAGTTCAAAAGCAGAGATTCATAAATAGGGATCTAAAGGATATTTCTGAAACGATATGTTCTGTTGTTAGTGCTCTGTGTGTTTATTATAGAAAATACGCACATAGAATTCAGTGTGGATCTTTTGGGTGTGCAGTCTGTTATTTCATCCATTTGGAAACCTCCACATGCAGGAGAAGTGCAGGGTGCAGCAGGATCTGCTGAGAGGAGCCAGGCATAGGCATAATACTCAGTTTATGGCACAATGGAGAGAAAATGTGCCAACACGTGCAGTTATGAGAAAAGAGACTGCTGGCAATTGGTTGAGAAGACCATGAAAAGCTCAAAGACAAAACTTTTAATTAATATGAGTATTGTTTAGTGTGTCTGCATTTTTGCATTGTATTGTAACAATTAGATGCTCCACATGCATTATTTCACTTACCTTTAAAAACTTGATGGAAAATAGAGAACAGTGGGTTAATTTTTCCAGTACAGAGCTTGGATGAGGAAACACATTTGGGTTCCAAACACAGAGCATGAGAAAGTTCCATTAAGTTCACAGCTAGTTTTGGGTATGAAAGTCTGTTTTCCTTACACTGTGTTACACGGGTGAAGAATTTCCTGGGTGTTTAGTAAATATCTCTCCATCTGTACCTCCATTTCTCTTCTTTTCTTAACTGTCTGTGACAATCTTTGTGCAAAATAAGGGGGAAAAGCAAAGTGAGAAAAAACTGTCCAAAACCAAGAGAAAAAGCTGAAGATAATAGAACTTGCTTAATTTGCCTCTAAACTATGGAAATGTCCCTGTTAGAAGAGAATGTCCATGTTAGTAAAGAAAGTTGAAACCCACAATATCAAGGATAGTTATTAGGGTGAAGGCTAGCTGATCCGCTGCCACAATGGACCCTAGGCACCTATGAACTTAGTCGGTCCATTGGGTTTGCTAAGATCCTGGTTGTAGATGAAGTTTTTGCCTGAGATTGGACCTAATATATGTGGGTTTGCCATTAAATGTGGCATTTTGCCACCTTATCTGTCCAGCCACAGAACAGCAAAATAGATGTGTTTGTCAGTAAAAAGCACAATAAAAAACTGTCTGCCTATCATAGATGGTTTGGACTAATCTACAATGTTAATGTAAACATTTCTGCATTGTTATTTCAGGGATAGAGATGGCTATTTTGTGAGCCATAACAGACAATTTGCTAAAGTGTCAACTGCTTTCCTGTACATGACTTTCTGCCTGATTGTGGTTGGACAGTTGATTAATGATGCTTTTTCCCAGGTGCTGTGTGTCCTCAGTTGGACAGGGTAGTGCTGACTCAGTGTCATGCTACTGGAAGTCTGTGAGGTCCCAGAGATAAATAGAAATGTCACTGTGATGCATGGATTCCTGTGTACTGACAATTCCTCGTTTCCTTTTTCCTCAGCAATGGACCTTTGCTTCTTGTATTTGACAATTTGAATGTAAATATTGAATGTGTCCTCAGTATTTTAGAACAGTTAACATTTATTGTACGATAAAGGCATTAATATTAATATAGTGGAAATGGAGGTAAATAATTTTAAAAAACAATGAAGACAATACTTATAGTAATTATACCATTAATTACGATAGTGGTAAGAGCAATGATAATACCAATGTGGGTGACAGCCAGTCCCAATTATTGGCAAGAGGTTGAATGCTCCAGTGCTCTTTCTAGAATTATTGTCTTGTGACTATTTCTGGTAGCTTTCCTCTTGCAAGGACCAAATATCTGACACCTGCAGCTTAAAGAACGAAAGGTTTAATTTGTCTTATGGTTTGAGAGAACTCAGTCCCTGGTAACCTGGCTGTGTGGCTGGACAGCAGAGTGAGGAAAGGAATGTGAGAGTGCTACATTCCAAAGGCATGTACCCAGTGACCCTCCTCCAGCTGGGCCCATCTCCTCACAGCACATTCAGCTCTTCCCCCGATGAATATAGCAACCATGATCTCTTGCCCAAGAGTAATGCAGTTGAATTGACAGGCTTAACTGGCACCGTGAATAAAGGAGACCAGGGCAGAAGAATACTGTACAGTGCTCTGGCTTCAGTGCACTTTGTTTCCCAGAACGACTCTTGGCCCAAATCTCTTCCTCTCCTGTAAATTCCCACAGTGTAGCTATATCAAGTCCCTCTTTCTGTAGGAATCCATGGAGAGGTCATTCATATCCCTGAAATGATGCACTGGAATGGAGGTTTTGCATGGGCAAGAGCTGGATTTCACTCTCTCGAGTATCCCGGGATACTGCAAACACAGAGGCTGGCACACAAGTGGAAGCAATACCATTGATTACTTCAGTAAATGAAATGACAGCAGGTTGGGGAGGCAGCTCAGCAGCATAAGCACTTACCTGGCAAGTGCAAGGTCCTGAGTTCAGTCCTTGGAATCTAGACAAACAAACAAACAAACAACCTCCCAACATTTGCAGTTATGAATTCAATAAATGAAATGACAATATTAGTCACTGATATTTGGAGACTCTGCTGTGTTCAACTTATTTGTTGCTTTGAGAAGAGCCAAGGCATCAAGAAATAGGAAAAAGGTGGGAGATACAGGGCACAGAGCTCTGATGTTATGCAGCTGGCATAAATCACAGAGATGTGTGGAGTGACCTTCGAGTCCGCAGGGAAGGCAAGAGGATAAATGAAGCTCCAGTTGTTGTGAAAATGATAGCCATTCATTTAGTAAACACTTAAGTAGTTGCAAAGAGAAATCCCCAAACTCTTTATTATATCTTATTTTATTTTCCCAGTAAACAAAGAAGGTGATTCTTCTTATAATTCCATAGGTATGGATTCCAGGAACCAGAGAGTTTAATTATGCTGCACACAAAAGCAAAGATTGATGGTACCACAATTAAGGTTTATATTTAGGCCAAATTTATCCTGATGTAAGCATCACCTATCATGAAGTATTAGCTAGGTATGCATGATTATGCTGCCCATTGTTTCTGGTTTGTTAGTCAATAATATTAAGTGAGCATTTAATGCTTTTAAGTACTGATTTATATAATTTTCATGAATTGGCATAGTTCATTCTCATAACAAAACTTTAAATTAGGTATTTTCTTTTCCATGTACCAGAAGTAGAAGCTAAAAATATAAAATATTGTGGCCAAGGTCATGCGTCTTACAAGCAATTAAGCAGATAGGTGCAGACAAGCATTCCAGGATAAGTGCTGTTCTTCATCAGCATGCTTTAAGTATATCTGTTCAATGTTGAGTAGATTTGCCTGATTATCATAAATGCTAGAGAGACAATATTATGAAGAAGAAAAGGACACAAGAATGGGAATACCAGAGGCAAAAATAAGCTCACTTTGGCAGTATCCAAAGGTTATGATTGAGCTATATAGTATCTGGGGGGAGGGCCGTATATCAGGAGGAAGGAAACTCAAATGCAAAGCCCTTATGATAGACAGGTGCCTGATGAAGGTTCCTTGCCTGAGCAAGGAAAGGTTCCTTGCCTTAGCAAAAAAAAAAAAAAAAAAAAAAAAAATGGTGCAGACATGCAGCAGGAGAATGGGAAAGGCAGCAGGAGATGTTGGAGAAACAGCAGATGAATGATGTTGGGTACCAAAGTAGTCAAGTGTCCAAGTGAACAGTGAGCAGCCTGCTCATCTATCTAAAGGAAAATGGACAAGATGATATAGAGGTAGGAAGGAGTCAGAAAGTAGTAAGGCAATGAGAAGATGAAAAAAGGAGGGGGAGCTGAGTAAGAGCTGGTCAGACATCTTAATGCTTGTTATGCTTATCAGACATGTCTGGTTTAGAGATGTAGATATTCGAGTCACCAGGTATCAAATGTCAGTTGTCTAGAATCCCAAGGAGAGTAAGTTTAAGTAAAGAAATTGCTATGGGAAGATAGCTCAGCAGTCTATGTACCAGTCTATACCACCTAGCAAGTTCAAGGACGCAAGTTCTATCCCTGGTACCACATGGCGTGCCATCTTTGGAACACAGGGTGTGCTTTGTAGGCCCAATAACCCAGTGTGGTGGTGCATGCCTGTAATCCCAGCCCTGGGGAGGCTGAGACAGAAGGATCACTGTGAGTCTGAACAACATAGTGAGACCCTGCATCCAACAAATAAATACCATACAAAGAGAAAGAAAGAAAGAAAGAAAGAAAGAAAGAAAGAAAGAAAGAAAGAAAGAAAGAAAGAAAACTGATGTCAACATTTCTCATGTATTCAGTCTCCAGACTTGTGCCTATTTATTGGCCCTGATCTATATGTCAGGATTTGTTATTATTGTTCTTACAATTTTGTATATTAGTTGGAAAATTGGTGATGTCTGAGAAAGTTCTCAGTAGTATTTACTAACGTTGTACCCATGTTAAATGTCCAGCTTTAATCATTTCTATGGTGAGGAACACATTGTCATCAGTGGGAAGTGGAGGCCAGAGACAATAGGATTTTTCTCTATCACTTTTCTAACTTTATTGAAATTCTAAAATTAGTATAGAGATTTAAAATCACATACTCGTGGATACATACCCTGCATGGGATTTGACTGCTTCATGAAAAAGAAACGCAATATTTACCTCTCTTAGTCTGATGTATTCAGAAAGCCTGTAGTTAAGTATGTTCTTGAACATTTTTAGTACCTAGTCATCTAATAATATCTTCTTAAACCAGATATCCTTTATTGTATCTTAAAAAATGGACTTTTTAAAGCAACATCAAAGGTAGATTTCACATTGTCCCTAATAAACGTGCATGTTCAGATTTGATACAATGGCAAACCGAGGACTGGCTCTGCCATCTTATCTCAGGTCATTTACCCATTGCATTAGTGTCCCTCTATGCTGTTGGATGAGGATCCTAATGTTCTGTCACCTGGCTCTGTGATGTTGCCAACCGTAGCTCTTGGTCCTCAGTCTGTTGGAACTATTGCAAAGCTTGCAAGCACTCATTATCATATTAAATGTATGTTGATTTTCTGTTAAACACCTTGATGCAATAAAACAATATCTGATATAAATATTCCTCACCTACCACTCTGATAGTCTTACCAAATTCTGAAAGTGCCTGTTTGGTGTAATTGGTGTGGAACCTGCACTCATACTCCATGATCAACATGTTTTATTATTATATTATCCCAGGTCATCTATTTATCTTCTACAAAGCTGAGTAGTATTATGTTATTCTTCAGAACAATTGAAGTGTTAAAATGTCTTGCCTGTCTCTTTATTTTCATCTATTATTATTTTAAATGTGTAGACCAAACAATAGCAGCAAAATCTCCAGGGGCAGAGACTCTGGGACAAGTTCCTTTTGTAAGGAAATGATGGAAGAAGCACTAAAAGACTCAAACAAAGTGTGACTGCCTTTGCTTCAGATTTTATAGGCAGGAGATATTTCTCCTAGTGTAGTTAACACCATAGGAGAGTTTCAATGTGAAATAAAATGTAATTTGGTAAAGATGTTTATCAATTCTTTTCTTAAATAGTTCATAATTTGCACATTTCTTCCCTAAGGTGTCCATACTCATTAGTGAGGACTGGAGCTTGCTAACCACCGCTAATGAGATACAACACATCTATCATTGGTGGATCTTGCAAATTTAGAGGACATTCTGAAGGTCATTTGCTGGTTTAAGATCTCACGTTATCATGTTTCAGCAGTCACTCAGTGTCACCAACTGTCACTGTGGTAATCTGATATTTGGCTATGATTCCCAGTCTTCTGTTAGATGGGGAAGTAGTCAAGCAATAGCCACGCTTCCTTCCAAATGGCGATGGATGAGCCCTACTGATGGTCCTGTCTGTCTAAGGCTGGAACAGCTAAGAGAGGGTGGGCCTGTGGTTGATGAAATGGTGTCCCACTCATCTTCTTTGCCTGTTACTAATTATTCAGCTTGTGCTGGGACTGGTAGGACATAACTTCTCTGTAAGATGGGACACATTTCTACAGGGAATGTAAAGCCTCCAATCCCAATAATATGAGCATCCTTAGCAAATCCTTTTATGGGCCCGAAGGGTGCGAAGTGATTATCATATATGAACTTACTGCATCTTCGCAACAGCCATATGGAGATGGGTGCTTTAGTGCAGGCAAGAGCTCTAAGGACACGGATTTGAACACTGTCCATTGCTGAGGAGCTGGTTGGTGACCTTGCTGGGCTGTGGGTTTTTGCCTCTTGTAGTGAGGTGGGATCTGTGCTTGGGAACATTGCACCTTGCTGCCATTCTGCCCTGTGTTGATGAGGGCCATGGCAAACATAATGTGACCTGGCCCTCATGGATGGCTTCTAGTAACTTTCATACTGCTGAGGTTCACCAGGGGCATTGCCAGTGTCTGACAATGTTTATATCAAAAGATGTGTCCATTTAAAAACAGAAAGGTGGATCAAATGACCCTGATGGAGGAGATTGAGTGACTGACTAACTAGATCAAATAGTAGATAAAGAAATGAATATTGGTGAAGTTTGAAGCACCATCTCTGCAAGGGACATAGTCTATTTGGGGTTGCTGGAGCAATACAAACTTCTTGGATTTGACTCCCAATTTCTTGGTAGGTGGCTAATTTATAACTAGGGGAAGAATGGTGAAGGACTTCTGAGGATGCTCTTCAGTATATTTACCAGTTTTCTATAAAGTTACAATTACCACAAAATAAAATTTTATTAAAGAACCAAAACTAGTGATTTCATGTTGGTAAAGCTTATACTTTTGTTTCGATATGTCTTTAATGTGTACAGAATACATTCTTATTTAATTCTAGAACCACTTGTCCTTTTTCTTCCTGTTCTAAGGAAGGACTCTAAATTTGTCTCAGCCTACCAGACACCTGTCATATTGAGTATCTTGATTTACTTACAATTAATGGAAGCGTAGTCAATTTCAGAATTTTTTTGTCATGCTTCAACACAGTGGCTTTCACTCTCATTCACTTACTCTTAGTGTTCACCCCACTCTGTAGCCTTATGGATTTAATAATCCAGTTTCTGCCTCCCTGCATACCCTGTTCTGGACAGTTTGCATGAGTGAACTTATTAAGTGCATGCTCCTTTGTAATGAGGTGTTTATCACTATACAGACTGAAGTCATAGTGATCCTCGTGCTCAGCCTCTCAAGCATTGGGATTATAAGTGTATACTACCATGCCCAGCCCCAGTCACCTTCTCAGTGCACCCTGGGGCTGGGGCCTCCACTGCTTGTATTACTGGGGATAGAACTTCAGTCCCTGTGCTCTGTCTAAACAGACCTTTTAGTCTGCTGAGCTATCTTGCCAGCCTGAGCTCTTTTATTTTGGTATAATGTTTCTTAGTGTCATCCATATGAGAGTCCTTCATTTCTTTTTATGGCAAAATAATATTTTCCAGTATAAATAAAACCCATTTTCTTCTTGTCTTATTGGTTGATAGAGAACTGAGTTGTTTCTACTTTGAATCATGCTGCCATAGCATTAGTACACTTCTTTCTATATGGTGAGATATTTTCATTCTTATTGAATATATACTTGGGTTTAGCTCAGTTATTTCTAACTTGAACCCTGAGGCAGTCCTCTTAGGGAGAAAGAATAAACATGCCTAAACATGCTAAAAAAGTTTCAAATCACTTTCAGTACTTTTTGCCTTTCAATTTATGAACATTTATTATGTGTGTACAATAATGAATAGTTTGTAAACTTGAGAATCACACACACACACACACACACACATGCATGCTTCCACAGACACAGAGCCCAAAGTGTCCCCTCTGAAGATGCTTGCAGCAAAAGGAGCTTCCTGTCCAATGGAAATGGCTTTAAAATTTGGGCATCCACTTTTTAGAAATCCCTGACAAGTTTATAAGATGAAATAAGAAAGATGGATTATGTATGGTAACTGCTGCCCCCACCATGGACGCCTACTTAAGAGAATTACTTCTATTTCTAAAAATGACATGTTCCTTAACCACTTTTCTTTCATGAAGAGTCTTTAGGATACTAATTGCTGTTTGTTCTGACTCCCTGTTTCTCATCAGAGGACCTTTTCATGGTGCAAGTGTTTCACTATGTTTGCTGAACTGATAATTGGTATCAAGGAAGAAATAACACTTATTGGGGAACATGGATATTTTCACAATGGCTCAGTGTTCCTTTGAAAAAATTGGAATTCCATTACACACACACCTTGCTGCTGTCCTTGCCTCCTATGACAATGGTGGGAGAAGACCCTGCTCATCTTATCATTTACCTGCCACAACCAGGTGGTACTGGACATACCGTGCATCCTCTGGTCCTCTGGTCCACTCATCCTGTTTCTCTTCTGAACCTCATTCCCCACCTGTAATGACCTTCAGGGGAACCATTGTCACTCAGCTGCTGGGCTGAGCTCTTGCTTTCTAGAATCCAGCTCTCTCCCCATTTAACACACTTCTTCTTAGAGACTACATGTATGCAAGGAAGTTGGGATGCCCTTCTACATACAATGCTTAATGGTGACATTGATTGTGGAACACAAACTAATTATTTAGTGAAATAAGGACAATGCCGTCATTGAAAGTTTAATCAAGGGGTCCAGAAAGTCAAATAATTCTGAGTCTAGCCTTTGTATTATTTTTAATATAGCTGATTTAGCAGCAGCCTATTTTCAGGACCCTTCTGAGGGCACTGTGCCTTCTATCATTCCAGCTCTTTTGACACCTAGGACTCATCCCAAAGTTAACCCAAACTCATCCGGGGCTTCCTTGTTTGTTTGACAGAATGTGGGAACTGGGAGAAGCACAGAATCAAGAGGACTGCTAAAGATCACCATACGCAAATGGGGACACTGAGCACTGAAAGGGAAAATGAGCCTTTATGTAATAGCTTAGAATGCTTGTGAGGTGTCTGGACCTGTTGTGCCTGAGTTGTCTGATGTTCTTGGTGTCCTGTCTCATCTGATGCCCACCCAACATTGGTTAAGTGCTGAGTAGGTGTGCATGGTGTGTAGCTGTGAGGAGGAGCTTCAGGGTGTTTTGTCTCCTACAATGTGTCTGCCTCACCTAGATGGATGGAGGAATCAGTGCTGTGGTTCTTGCTCTCCACATCCTAGCAGACTTTGACCTTTGATAGAGGTCAGTGGGAGTTTTGCTTCTGCCCATTTTAACTGGGCTGTAGTTATGAATTCTTACAAATCAAATTTCAAATATGCAGATGTTTTTGTAACATTACTTCTTAAAAACCATAGACTTTGTACTTTACTGTAGAAATTAGGCAGTAACGGTACCATCTTAAAACTTAAAATATGAGATCCAGGTGGATTCAAGAGCTTGATTTTGTTCTTTGCACCATCTTGTTATAGTACATCTTCATTCTTCATCACAAGGAAAAGTCCTCCAAAGAAAGGAATGATGACATCTACAATATTCAAGGCAAATGAGATATTAATTCTTAAAATAGCTCTGGTTTCCTGAGGAGCTAGCAAAGCACCATTCAGCTATTAAATGCTTTTGTTTTAGATTTTTCAAAAATAAGAAATTTAATGGGAAGAACTTGACCAAACATCTGTCACAGAATTTTGAGACGCATTAAAACAAAATTTAATGAGAAAAAAAAATAGGAATGCTATGTTTCAAAGTTTAATTTAGAAACTATAAGTGCTTTCAGATATATCACTTGAACTGTTTTTCCCGGGGCAAAGGTTATCCCATTAACATCTACTGTTTTGGCACAATTAGGGAATGAGACTCCTGTGAAAGTGCATTTTCCAATGAAACAAGCTTGGCCATATAAGACCATACTTTTTCTGTTTCAGATGACTCTGATGTAAATAATTCTAAAATGTAATTGTGTCTTTAGTTTTCTTTGTAAAGTGTTAAATGCATAAATAGGTCTTCTTAGTGATTCACGGTGTGATGTCCACAGGAACCTTGGTATCTAGGATCCTTTGACTGGGAGTAACTTTAATTCATTCAGTCATCTCAGATATATCAGATATATATCACTTTCCCAGGTAGCCTGCTTAAGTCAGGGGGAGCTGTCTTGCAAAACTGCCCCTAACCCGGACAACCCAGGCCCTGAGAGCTCCTCAGTGCTCTTCCCCTTCCCCAGATGCCCAGCCTAGAGTTTGCCTTACTACAGCAGGTTTCATCTGGACTCGGCCCCAATACATCCCTGCCCACCTTTCCATCCAAAATTTTGGTTGTCTCTGGGTGAAGAGGTACAGACAGCCACCTATCTTTGTTTTCATAGATACCATTTTAGAGTCACATCCTCTGGGAATTTCCCATTACTCCAGGAGAAATGATGTCCCCACCACTTCAGATCTCCATGTTCTCTGTGCTTCTCTCTGCGCTATTCACCCTACTGATACAATTCCTTCTGTCCCCAGTTGTGGTAATGAGTAGTTCTCTATGGGATGATCCACTGGAGGACACAGAATACAGCTTGTGTCTAAATCCATAGCATTACTGTGTACCCTCACCTGGCCTCTCTTGTGTTTTCATTTAGTTCTTTTTAAATTCTTTTTATTTACTTTACATTTTCCCACTCATCAATCACTTAAATAATGGCTGAGGATTAGCGGTCTGCACTTGTGTGTGTGGTGGGGCAAGCCACATTTTGTCATGGAGAACCTGGTCTTTCTGATAACAGAGCAGGAGATGCTCTTGTTGTCACCTGTGAGACCCAGGGGGTTTTGAGCAGGCACTGAGAACAAACATTTGGCTCATAGGAGGAGCTGTCAGAAACTCCTTAACTTTGTTTTCTATCCAGTGCCTGGTGTCCTCCTCTCCAGAACTGCCCCAAGTGTCTGAATTCTAGTGTGTTTGTCTGCATGTCTGCTTGATACACATGCGTTACTATCTTCTGTCAGTGTGACTCTAAAGCCACACTGCCCATATTCATGTTTAAGCTACATTAATTCATCTGTCAGTCTTCTCAGCTCCTCTGTTTCCTCATTGACAAAAATGAGGCTGTGCAGTTTAAAGGGAGTGGTAGTTCTTAGTGGCTGGAGCAAACCAGTGGCGCTAGCAGTCACCTGTGCTGCCCAGTGCCCTGTTACCAGTGCCTCTAGAGTTTCTGATCCTCTCTTCCTTGCTTGCTGTCACCACTCTGAGAACTGTTTGTCCCCTCTCCCGGGAGTGACAGATCAGCCCAATTGATTGATTGCAATAAGAAAGGCTGAGGCGAGTGTGCTCTTAGACAGCCCCACTGCTTGCAAAGCTGAGGAAATCTGTATGCCCTTCAGTGCACAGGCATTTTTAAACTGTGCCTCAGCCTTCCCACAGCCTTTATTTTCCTTCGTGATACAAGCCTCTGTAAAGAACACTGTAGTTGCAGTGGTGATTTTTGGACAAGTAAGAGAAGTGAGATCATGTTAAATTAGGAATCAGTGTCTAGAAAAGATGAAAAGCTTTATTTAGAATGAGGTTTGGGCTAGAAATTACTGTGGATCTTTTTTTTTTTTTTAATCACGTGAGAAATATGGCTTAAGGTTTAAGTGGAGCTACTTAAATGTTTAACCAGTCAAGCAAAGGAGAGCCAGGTGCTTTCAGAGCTGAGCATTTTACCTTCAGGATGTTAAAAGAAAGCGAGAGCCTGCATGACCTTCCTTGTTCTAAGTTTTCTCTCTGTTAGTTTCTCTCTCTTTTTACTTCTTTGTTTTTAGAGCAGGGGGAAACAGGTGTATTTTTAATGCTGCAAATAGCAAGAGTTGTTTTTTCTTTTTTTTTTTTTTTTTTTTTTTTTTTTTTTTTTCTTTCCCCCAATGAGGACTGGAATGAAGGAAAAAAGGGCACTGGGGACTGAGCAGATGTGTAAGAGCCCAGAACCTCACGAGGCTCCTGATGAACCCCTGCGCAGTCGTCATATGGTTCCAGGCTCAACCAAGTCCAGGCGCACATGCGCACTCTGGTTGGCCTCTGCAGGAGTCCGGGCCATGTGCAGCCGCCCTCGCATTGCTCTTTTGCTTCCATGCAAGCTGTGTGGTGTTGTGCTTTTTCGTCTGTATTTTGTTATACATTGACATTTTAGAGTTGAATACACGTAGGAGATGCCAAGCGATATCATGGTTTCTAGATACAAAGTGGATAAATGAACACACCCAGATTATTCAAATAGTTGTCTTTGTGATGAAAACATACAGAATTTACTCCTTGAGAGTCGGAAATGTACCACATGTTATTATTGACCATATTAACCAGGCTGTGGAATACATATTATAAAGATAACAGCCAAAATATAAACATATTTCTCCTGTATAACTGATATTTTTATGTAATTCATTCTTTATTGTCAGCGCTGAGGATTGAACCCGGGACGCTGAACACGCTAAGCAAATATTCTACCAGAGCTATACCCATGAGTTGGGTTTCAACACATGGCTATCCTTACCTACCTGAATATTTTACTGGTCTTACTAAAAAGATGTACACAGGCTGTGAAAAGCATGATTTTTTTTTTTTTATCTATCTTGCTCATCTAGACTTCAGAGCAGTTGCAACAATTAGATATCAGTGCCCTCACTTTATAAACAAATGCCACAGTGGGAAATTGTTCAAGTGAGTCCTCTGAGCTGAGCCTCTGACCCTGCAGAAGTCCTGTTCTGGACTGTGTGCTGCCGATAGCCACTGCCTACTATGTCCCGAATTTGTGAGTGTTTGGCCCAGTGATGCAGAGCTCCTGGAAACGATTGCTTAGAAATGAAGTTTGTTCTTACACTTGCATAGGGAGGCTTCTTGGAGTGCTTGTCATTATGAGCTTTCTTATTATGTTCAGAAAATGGTGCCGTGCTGAGATAGGGTGAAAATAAACATGGTATTGATATCAGTGTTTCCCAACTGGAGGTGACATTCCTAAAAACATGAGCACCTCTCTTCTTCCTTTTGGTTCTCCTGAAATAGAAATTATGTGGCTGCCTTAGAGGTGAGAGAGAAGGAACGTGGGCCATTTGTCAAGAATTCCACCTCTGCTGTTTTCACCCAGTGATAGAAGGAGAATGTTTTAAGAAACTATGACATAGATATTTCTAAAATAAGTGAAGAATTTTAATGCAAATGAAAGTATTATTTTAAAGACGAATTATGATGGTTCCTTTGGAGAAGTCAGTGAAGGAATGCTTTGCCTAAAATTAACCAGCCTGTTCTAGAAGCAGTGATATATATGGAGCAGCCCCTCTGCACGAAGTCCGAGCCATTTCTTCTCACAGAAAGTGACCCAGTAAAAATGCTAAATATACATTTAGGTCCTCTCCAACTGCAGAGCAATGATAGAAAAGAGTGACTCAGCCTTGGAACCACAGGAGACCCATAGCAGTGGTTTCTTTTTCTTGATTTGATCTAAATTTCTGAATTCCCTTAAAAGTTTTAGGTCTTTTGTAATCAATAGTAATATTTTCTTGTATTTTATAAAAAAGGAAACCAATTTTTCTTTCCATAATTTTGGGGATATTGCACAGTCAGTAATGAACTTATGCACCAAGTATCCGTAGCACAACATGGAACTGCATTGCATTTGAGGCACAATATCTCTTCAGCACTGTTCCTCATTTACTGAAGTATGAAGTCAAGGTAGATGTCACTTGACTTTATGTGTTTGTGTTTACAGGAGACACTGAGGGGTGTTTCCATTGTGCTATTAGCTAGTAACACCCCTAGCACCTTAAATTGAATGAGGTACTTTTGAGTGACCAAGTTATTCTAAATGAAAGGAAGAGAGGAGAGGACAGGAAGGGAGGGGAGAGGAGAGGAAGGAAGGGGAGAGGAAGAGAGAACAGGGAGAGGGAAAGGAAAGGCAAGGAATCCACCTAGTTAGTGATATGCAAATAGCTTGCTTGACTTTCTGTGGAATAGCACTGAGTGCTGTGGAGTAAGTAACTCAGAATGATGGCCTCAGGACTATGAGGTGGGCTTCCCCAGGTCCTTCTTTGGTCCACCAGGGTCCGTAGATATCTGTGTACTATTCTAGTTAATGGGCACCTCTTTTTTCATCTTTCTGTCTCTTCCTGGGTGTGCATATGCATGTGCCATCCACTGGAGATTGAGCCCAGAGCATTTGCTCTGAGATATATCCCCACCCCTTTTGTATATTTATTTTGAGAGAGGGACTCTCTGAATCACTCAGACTGAGCCCAAATTTGCAATGCTCTTCCTTTACCCTCCCAGGGTGCCTGGATTGTATTGTTCTCCACCATTATGATAGACTCTTTCATTTCCTTTCCCTTCTCTCATTGCAGCAATGAACCTATCTTACTTGGATATAGTTAGAATAGAGATTTGTCCGAATATGCATTTAACATCTCCAATGCTACAAAAGGTCAGATTCTGCATCATTTAGTTTCCCTAAGGGTAGAACCAACCAGTAAATCTGTGGGTGTCCATGCTTCAGTGGAATTGAATCACTTGCTCTGTCTCTCCAGGAAAGCCTAGAATCCACCTCATGCTTTAACTTGGCAGCAGGCCATCCTCCAACTTGTGCTTCTGTTGTTCAGCAGGACATGATCAGTATCATTTGGCTTCTGTCTCCAGGTTCACACACCTCACAGACATGTTCAGAGCAGGTGCCTGGACGCAAGGGAGGAACCTCAATCCTGGAGTTGGGCCCAAGGACACACTGGGTCTGCAGTAAGCAATTCCATTCTCATTATCTTGGTCTCGGGGGTTCTAAATGAGGTGAAGGGCACTTTCCTTCAGAAAAAGTGCTTCCCACAGTGTCAGCAGTGCTGAAGGTGAGTTGTTTTTCTTCCTTATATTCATTCTAGCTCTCCTTTCTCGGTTTGCATCTGCTCTGATCTTGCCACAGAAATGATTATTACCCCATATCCACTATATGTTAAAAAGAATATAATTTCTTGGACAATCAGAGAATCTCTGCTAATTTTATTTAAGCATTCCATAAACTTCTCTAGCAGAAATACATGCTTTACATTTCTAGTGTCCTTAAATTCTTTATGTAGTGAGTACTTGGTGTGCTTATTGAATAGAAGCCCATCAACCTGTAAGGAGGATACCTGACCAAACCTTGGATTTTACAAATGAGCTTCCGGGTCTCCATCCAGAAACCATCAATGCCTTGAGTATGACTTTGAGAACATCATTAACCTTTCTATCCCTTAGTTTCTTCATTTATACCCTGAGGCTAAAGTATCCGCTTCTTTCTGTGTGGCTGTGATAGTTAAACAGATTAACGTGGGCATTGAGGATAGTGCGTCACAAAAAATGACTGCTCTGTGGCCACTAGTAAGTTCCACGAAAACTTGCTATTGTCATGCAAGCAAACTCTTGTTCAAGGCTGGCTCTGATGTTTTCTACCCACTTCAGAGTTTTGGCTGGTTGAGTTTTCTCCCTTTGCATTTGGAGTTTGCTCTGGTGCAGTGTTTGCTTTGATTGTGTTTGCTTGTGGTGCAGACAGGTGTCGTAACAGAACTCGGGAGATACTTTGTTAGTGTTTCCCTCTCAGTGACTGTTCACAGATACTTGGTCAGTTGTGACCTTCGTCCATTCAGGTGCTCCAGTTTCCTTGGCAGACTCTCTCCCAGTATGAACATTGGGTTCCCCTTCCCCTCTCCCACCTCGGGGTCTCAAGTGACATTGCACATGAGCAGCTGCTGCTGCTGGCTTGTCCAGGGGACTGTGAACTGTGATTCCCAACACTGTCTACCCTGGATGCCTGCCATTTTCCTGACCTAGATGAAATAAAAAGAAAAATGATGGTTTCTAGATCATTTTACTGAAAGGAAGTTGACTGCATAGCACATGTGCTACCTTCCTCACTGCCCATGAGTCCTTGCAGCTCCCTCATTAAGTTCCTGAGATGCACACTAATATATGCAATGTGAAAATGTAACATTTTTCCACTCTGCCTGGTGTGGTGGCATCCTGACACCTTCCTCTTTTTCAAGTTTCTCTTCTAGAATAGAAAAGGTCTGAGGCGAAGTTTTTTGAGGAGGGTGTCTTAGTTATTGTTCTCTAGTTGCTGGAAAAAAATACCCAATACCCATGATTAGGGAAGGAAAGCTTTATTTAGTTCATGGTTTATAGAGGTTTTAGTCTGTACTCAGCTGGCTCCAAGGCCGAGTGGTTCATGGCAAAGGGCAGCAGTTAATAGCAGTGGAAAACAGGAAAAGTAACAAGAGCAAAAGGGAGGGCCTGTCCGGCGCCGCTCCCGTCCCGCGGAAGAAGACACTCAGACACTCAGCAACGGGTTCAGCAAGCCTTTATCGAGTGGGATGCAAGCCTCTACATGCGTCCGCTATCCGCGGCTCCTACCGTGCAAGCATGGCGGATTTTCTGATATAAGAAGCTATATAGGTTCCATATACCGATCATGATTATACACGTGGCCGATTACTATTGGTAGATCTTACAGCAATGGTGGGCTTATTCCAAATAAGGGAGAGGTTGGTACAGCAACAAGAACCAGGAAGCCAGATATAGGCACTATCTTGGCTGACACGATGGGCGGGGGAGCGAGGAGCGGTCGCCATCTTAGAGCGGCTCCTGACAAGGGCCAGAAAGAGTAAACCTCTTTTCTTCCTTCATGTTATATGCAGGTTACATGCCCAGGGTGGGTGTAGCAGTAGCACACATAATCCCAGCACTGGACCATGAGTCACTCAAAAACTTTAGAACCCACACCATGACTCCCCGAGGTTTTAGAGAGAGATATCTAAACACAAACCATAATGGATGGAAAACTAGCTAAGATGTCAAAGTGGAAAATGGTAACATGGAATCACCTAGAATTATGTTCAAACTTTGATGTGAAGACTTTTACCTTGGGCATTGATGAGCTGTGGTCTCCCTGTAGGTGAGATTGTTTATGTCTCAATTAGTAGCGTCCGTAGTGTGTCTCAATAAATAAAATGCATAGTATTCACAGTTTTTGGAGTACATTATGGGATGAGAAGCATCAATAAATACAAGAGTAGTTTAGCTTCCTTTCCATGAAATCCTGAGAGCTCATTTTACCTCTAAAGGTGATATCTGTGCCACCGGATATTTTTAATCCTGTCACTTTGTGATGCAAGAGTGAATTCCTAGCTGTGAGTCTTTTCCCTGCAGGTAGAGCTATTAAAACCACTACTGTAACTGAGCCCACCCTTCCTCAGTTTATCTGATTTTCTGTGTGAGCACCTATTAATTGTTCAACTAACTACACTTGACTCTTCAGGATGTATCTAATTACCCTGTCATGAGGAGGATCCCACTGCCAACATCTCCTTCTGAGGTCTTGATGTCTGCCCTCCAGGAAAACTGGGGGAACCTGAAATTAGGACTTAAGAGTTTACTGCATCCATCATTCTGTTCTGTCTCCTGCTGGTCCCATTAGTTTTTAAGGCAAATTTGAATCAACCAAATGTAGACTCTCAAGAATCTAAAAGTGTAGCATTTAAATTTGGTTGGTCAGTGAAATCTTCTGAGAAGCCTTAAAAACACCCGAGCATTATAAAAATATCTGAGCTCCACTCTCTGAACTTTTGATTTTATTGTTCTGGGATATGGCCTGAACGTCCAGACTTTTATGAGCTGGAAGCAGCCATCGATATTAAGTTCATTTGCGTTGATCCCCAGGATTACCTGCATTCTCAGGGGAAAGTTTTTGACAACTGCTTTTCAGGACAGTTTATCTATCTGTGCCCTTTGGTGTCTAATAAAAAGTCAAAAAAAAAAAAAAAAAAAAAAAGGCTAGATCCTTTTGCTAGGCTTGCACATAGCACAGCTTACATGCAATTTCAAGTATCTATCCATCCACCCATCCATCCCCGTGACTTGTAACAGGTAACAGGTATTCTTTTCCTTCTTCATGGTAGTCGAAGGTCCTTAATATCTCATTTTAAAGTTTGTGTAATTTGGAAAACCCAGACAGAATAACATTCCAGACAGTTGACTTTTGAATTGGTTAAGTCCTAGGTATAGAATCTAGCATCTGGCGCAAGTGTCTTACACTTTTTCTGTTTGTTTGTTTCTGCATTTTAAAGTGTTTTTTGTCAAGCTATCTGTCAAACTGCCTCCATGGCTTCCTGAAAATGTGTTGTAAAATTTCATTATGTCTCTGTCTAAACACCCTTTATTTTCTTGGAATCTCAAATTTGTAACCCTTTTCCAAGGGCCTCTTTCTCTTCCCTTCTAGGAATAATAAAGCAATACTATGGAGAATGCTATCCCCAGCACATTCAGAGTCATGTCTGCATCTTGCCTTAAACTTTTGAGGACTCTACATCTGCATTTGTAAAGTGCTCTAAATAAGGATATTTCGATGGTTATATTAAATTCAAGTGGCAAAATTTGTGCATATTTACACTTCTTTTTGTCAAAAGCATAAGAAAATCCATGGAAATATATACTATCATCTCGAGCCTGTATGGATGGAAATATTTAGCCACTTTGGAAACCAAATAAAATGTTTTTCTAGGAAAAAGAGAAGCAGAAATAATCAATTGCTTCCTTTCAGCCTGGTGCCATTCATCACGGATTATTTACTTGACATACCAAAACATCACATCACCCAATAATGGCCTGGCTTCCCACTTCTCAATGGGCCAATCATCGTCTGCACTTGACAAGCACAATTTACTCAGAAATGACATCAAAATGCAGTATTTTTCTTGTCAGCCTGAACTATACCATGCTTCCTGACTCCTGCATATTCTCAGTATTCATTATCCTTTCTGGTAGGTTTCACCCTTTCACTGTCAAATCAACTTATTTATTTAATCATTTCACACAGATAAAAGAAATACTAGCACGGGCCTCTGAGACAATTGAAATGTTCTTTTCTGTCAGCATTCTCATTTATATGACAGAAGTATCCCCATGACAAGTTAGGCAGCCTCTGCACATGCCCCTGTGTGTGCGTGCAGGTGTGAGGAGTGGCCCGCCAATATTAATTTCCTGAGGTAGACTTTAGGTACAGCTTTGCAGTTAAATGGTCTTTCCTAAACATGGTTGTTTGTTGTATTCCAAGGGCATTATTTTAAATCAGACATTCTGAAAATAAATCCTGAGGTAAAATGTAGCCTAATTTCAATGTGATCTAATTTAGCTAATTCAAATCTTGGATTTGCGTTTAACAACAGTCATGCTCTGTTACAGTTTCTATAAAGAATAATAATTAGCTCTCACCTTTCTTGTTTGTAAAGAAATGTTTTTTAAGAAGTACTTGGATAGGTTCCCTGTGCACATCACACTGTCTGACCTAGAAATTACCTCCCCCTGTCCCACATGTGATGCTGTCTCTTCTCCTCCTTCTTGTCTATTAAAGCAAGACTGATTTTCCTTGTTTTCTGTTTCTCTTTCTCCTGCCTTCCTGAGGTCCACATTTTCTGCTGACTCCTACACTGTTCCTCTCCACCTTTCCCAGGTCAAACATTTCAGAAAAATTGTCTCTGTGTTATTTCTCCACTGCCTGAATTTTTACTGTTTTGGAAATTGTTCTTACAATTTATTTTCATCTCACCAGTGGATTCTAGGCTTGTTTATTAAGTTCTAAATTTGAAGAAAAATGTTTCTACGTGAGATCTCAAGTCTACCTTTCCTTTAAATAAATGATTGTTAGGATGGATTAGTGACATTTAGTCCTCCCCTTCTAGCCTTCTACTTCATAATATTTTAAAGTTTTATTGGTTTGAATAATTTTAAATTTACAGGAGATTTGCATTGCACTAAAAAGACTTCTGGTATACCTTTCACGTTGCTTCCCTTAATGTTAAAGATAACCATTCCAATTTAGTAATTAAAGAAAGACCTCAGAACCATATCAGTGAGGAAACTACACTTTATATTGAATCACTTTATTCAGTTTCAGTTTCCAATCCAAGCTGCCACTGTGCACTTGCAATTTTAGACTTTTGTTGGGGCAGGCTCCCTTATTTGACTTTAGTTTGGATATTGACCACACCTTTACTCTTTCACTCCTGGAAGCAGTTCCTTCTCTTGATATCTGCAACAAGTCTCTGCTCTTCCTCCTCCCTTTTTCTCTGGCTGTTTGGTGCAGTTTTTCTAGGCTGGTTTCTCTTCCAGGGCTTAGGTCTTAACTTGTCCAGGAATCATTTCCTGTTTTCTTGCAAAGCTAGAGCTTTCCCTCAGTCTTCTAGGTGGTCATAGCATTTCTGATGCTATTGCTATGCTAAGAACTTCAAATATGTATTTGCAGTTTAGCCTTCTTTTTTAAGCTACAGGCTCATATATACAAGTTAGCATCTGCTTTCTTCGTATGACTGCACTCACAAGATGTGTGTCTGGAGCCAAACTCATTTATTTCCCTTTGCAAACAGCTCCTTGCCAATGTCCCCTGCTCCCTTGACCCCGATGAGTATATGCCATTTATCTTCTTTCTCTGATTGTACATACCCAGGAATATACACTCATGCATTCTGCCTGCTGCACACGTCTGTGTGGGATTTAAAAAAATTATGTATTTATTTATTTGGTACAGGGTCTCACTATGCAGCTCACAATTGCAGTGATCCTCCTGTCTCAGTGCTGGAATTACAGGTGTGCACCACTACATCCAATTTCAGTGGCTGGCTCAGTGCGCCAAGGGTTTAGGGGTCAGCACAGCATGCAATACTAGGAATCAGGCCTAGGTGTCCTTACGCTTGCCAGGCAGGCACTTAGATGGCCGAGCTATCTCTGCAGCCCTGTGCGCTTTTTTCTTTCTTTTTTTTTTTTTTTAATTTTCAACATTGCTAATTATGGTCAAGCTACTTCCAATTTAACCTGAATTTCAATGTACTTTTGGAGCCAGGAAAAAGAAAATAAGCTATTCTCTCTGTTTAGATGTTAATCTGTTAGATCATACTATTAATCTCAAAAGTTCTGTGGAGAGAGAGCCAAGATGAAAGATCTTTATTGTGGTGAACTTAAAATTGATTTTCCAAGAAGGGATACTGCAAAGTGAATGAGAAAGTGATTAATTCCAGGTTGATAACCATAAAGTAGGTTTGTACCAGGACAGCTAAGGTGCTTTTCATCCAAATCTTAATAGTTTTTCATTAGAAAGTAAATTTATACTATTAATGAAAATGTGGGCCAAAAGGCTTAATATAGTCAAGTTTTAGTGGATTGAACATCACAATGTGGTCCTATTGCCTCTTTAGAAAATGAATAAAATTTCTTTCGACAGCAACAAAGCCTTCAAAACAGTGCTGTTGAAATACATCTATCTTGTATTCATGCAAATTCTCACATGAGCATGGAAAACAAATTCACAGTAGTTTTAGTTCTGAGATTAAGAGTTGCATCTTATAGAAAAAGCAACATTTTAGAAAGCAGATGCTTGGTAGTTGCATATTAGGCTGCCCCTGCAGACCTGACCCAGTAGAGAGCCCAGCCAGGAACTCACTTTTATGACAAAGAATATGTAGAGATGCAAATTTAAAAGATCACTTTTCTCTGACCAATGCTTTTTATTCTTTACCCTTTTATGACAGTTGACATATAAAAAACCTTGGAAGTTGGAAAGACAAGAAATTAATCTCTGGCTGTTTCTCTCTCTCTCTCTCTCTCTCTCTCTCTCTCTCTCTCTCTCTCTCTCTCTCTCTCTCTCTCTCCTCCCTCCTTCCCTCCCTCCCTCCCTCTCTGCTGAACCAACATCCTAACCTCCTTCATTGTCATGTTTCTTTTTAAGGAACTTACAGGTACCAGAACATGTGGCAGCAGCCTGTCCTGGCCCCCTGTCACAACCTGCCTGAGCCTGTCCTTGCCAGGGCTCTGGTTCCCATACTTTGAGCACTGCTGCTGGCTTGGGCAGTCCAGAGTGCAGGTACTTCAGAGGCAGACCAGTGGCCACCCTGACCTGCTTCACTGTCCCGCCCTCTTCTGTGCTTGTGGGCTTAGCTCTCAGTGGACAGATGGAGCACAGGGACTGTTTTCATTATCATAGATAACTAACTATTCTTAAGAAGAGAACAGTGTGGCTAGGATAAACCTTAAAAAACAGTTGAGAGATTGATAATGGGACAGTTAGAGTCCATAACTAGAAAATCCCATAGCCAGGGTCACAATGATAATTAGTGACAAAAGCGACATTCCTGTACAGTTTGCTCACTACTCAGTGGCCTTCATTCCACATATCATGGTCCTGACAGAAGATAAAACGTGTTCTGGGATATATCCAGTTCCAGACAACTATCTTCATTAATAATGCACCATCATTTAAGTGTATGTGCATAATGGCATTGCATTTATTTCCTTTATTGATCATTATTAATATTTCAGTACTGTTTCATTTTTCTAAGGTTCTTATCATAAATGGCTCTCTGCATGTTTTAGTAGTCTCACCATAAAATGATTTTTTAAAAAACTCAATTTACGCAGTGAATATTGAGTTGATGGTTCTCAGCTATTGTTATACACTAGCATATAAATCTCACATATTAAAACTCTCCCTTTCTATGTCCTTCCTTTTGAGGGCTTCTCCTGTTTCACAGAACATCATCTCAGGGTTAGATTATGATAAGGAAATAACTTTTACCTTTGTAGTAGAATGAATGAAGGATTTATATCTTTAGTTTTGCACTGAACAAATTTACAGAGAACATTAAATATCCTTTACCTTGACGCTTGTCATGCCCATCATCCTGATAACCTTTGAGTCAAGGATTGTTGACTAAAAATGCCTCATATGCAGGCAACTCAGACTGTGCTCAGAATTCAACCTAGAAACATTTAAAAGCTTATTTAAATTTCCATTTTCTCCACCATACTCCTGCAAGGGATTTGAATAAACAGATTAGCCTTTCCACCTTGAGTTTACAATTATGGATGAGAACTTTTCATTCAATAACAACTATGGGAGTGACAAAAGCCCACCGTGCATCTGGTGTCATCATAATTCACTTGAGATTCCACTCCTTTACAATCTCACATATAATCTTCCTACACAGTACTCACACAAAGCTAGAATACTTTAGGTTCAGCGTTCACCTCTAGGTTCTAGCACTATGTCTGATTGTTTATCTCTGCTTGGTTAGTGTAAGCCGGTCTAAGCATTCCCTTCATGCTGTTTCCCTCTTACAGACTTGCAGATTCAGTTCCTGTGAGATCCTTATATATCAGTAAGGGAAAGTTTGTTAAGAAAGTGAAAAGGGACTTGGATGAGGGACCTCATTTAGGATGAGGCTTTTTGAGCCCAGGCCCTGACCTGCACCTTTATGTTGTAAGCAGTTAAAAATGTGAGATTTGAATTCATGCTGAGCATGTAGAGCTAGAATATTAACTAAGCATATGAAATTTAATTTTTCTCCAATTTTATATTGGATTACCTGATTGCACACACAAATGCAGACTCAGCCCCAGCTAGTATGTCTCCTATATGCAAGCAAATCATGAGTATAAAAACATTTTTGCAGGAACTTGTGGATTTCTAAAGCTGAGTTTGAAAACGAAATACATTTGGTGACCATGTTTTTAATTAATATTATTGAGAAACAAATGGCATTGAGACATTCAAAACCAGTTAGTAGGACAGTTTCAGTATTTAATACATTGCATATTATTGTCTTCATAGTGGTTATTCATAGTACAAAATGCAGACATGATATCCTGATCAGACATGATAAACACTATTAGTACAAATCTTTCTTCTCATTGAATTAAGAGAAAGCAACTGTATATCTATCCTATTTTGTATATACAGATACAAAATGGTCCTTCATCTGTATTCCTTTTTTGGTTTAGTTTTGTCAGAGATGCAATACCCATCTCTGGGTATTCCATTGCCATTTAGGTATTGTAGGTACATGAATTCAGCAAAATAATCCAGTGTAGTCCAGCAGTCCATAATAGTAGTGGGTTATCCATAGGACTGGCAATGTCAGAAGTTGTTGACTTGAGCCTTTTTATAGCTCAACATGCAATATTTTGATCAATTATTTAGACATACTTGTGTGAAATTCATATTATTGCTTTATAGAACGGATTGATCTGAGAAAATGATCTTTAATGAGATTAAAGTAACAAGATCGGTGTCCTCTTTCATCACCTTTGTGCCCAAATAAAATAACTTGACTTGCAGGATCTACAAGAGTGGAGCAGCAAATATTTGTCATGTACCATTTATTATGTACTCAAGTGGACTCATTATATGCTGAGTACTGCATCTCCAGGTGTACAGAGTGAAGGACTACAGACAGGTTAGGTGGGGTGTGTAATCTAGGATACTGGAGCATCAATGTTTCACTCAACGATTGGGTGCCAGTTTGTCCTTAGTGCTGTATTTTGTGTAGAAGGATCCTTTTACTTAAATTGTATAAATCAAATGTTCCAAATTTCTTCTACCAATATTTTGGCATCACACCAGCTGCATAAATACTGTTGAAGAAGAGAATCATCATCATCCTGGATTTTGTTCCTCAACTTTCAATTTAATTGGTTTTTTCAGTAATTCTCTATTAATAAATTTTGTATTTTTTCATTTATGCAAAGCTATGCAATGCATGCTTTGCTTTGTTTTATTCTGTTTTACTTATCCCCTTACTCTCTAGAATTATTTGAAAAGAATTTTGCAAGAATAATCTTAGAAATTAGTGAAAAGTGCTCAAAGTTGGAACACTTTCAATATAAAAGAAACGACTGTGAATCAGTTTACATCACCAATTTCCAAGGGCTGTGCCTTACTAGTAAAGCAGGCGGTCTGCTGTCATCTTGTCTTCTAATTACACTAGTCATCAAATGATGCTTTGTACAGTGAAATCATTTATTATAGTTCTAAAATTTAGTTGTAAGTAAAAATGAGCTCTGCATCAGGAAAATTCAGGTGAAGTGGAAATATATTTTCCTGGCAATGCCAACTATTTTCTGCTTGGAGAGCAATACAGTATCTGCAGACACTGCCTCTAATTAGCAAGCTCTTGAAATACGGCTTCTCGTTGAGCACAGTGGTCATTCCATGCATAGCTGCAGTTTCAGCAGTACCTTTTTGTTTCTGGTTATTAATTTGCATTTAACTTGCATCACAGTCATTAATTTACTGAGCCAACATGGTAAACGTAGCACATTAACTTTATAAATGACACCATCATGCTTCAATATAGTGATACTTAATGATATTATACCCCATGAAAGACTCTAATTTCCTTGTTCTTAATGTAACTGGTTGCATTAGAATGCTCAGATTGTGATAGTATTTGTTTTTTAATTGTTCTGAACTGACTAGCTACAAGGATCTAACAATAACGCTTATCATTGCATCCATTGTCCTTGCTTATAAACTGCATTGTTATTTTTCTTTGGAAAACATCAAACTTTCTTAATATTATGACAGTTTCATTGTTGTGGAAGTCTTTCAGAAGAGAATGATTCCACTAATAGCGTCTTGCACTGCCATTCTGGAAGGAAATATCTGTAAGGGAACATGAGTAGTGCAGCACTATTAAGACACACAATTATTTTTTCCTTTAAGAGTACATTTGTTAAAGATAGGAACGAATTAAAGAAGAGAGCGAGAACACTTGTTTTATTTATTTTTCTTTCTGCTAAGACAAAATACCTGCCACCCCAACTTTATTTAGCTCATAGTTCACAGTAGTTTCAGTCCGTAAGTAGCTGGCTCCAAGGCAGGATGGCATGGCAGAGTGGCAGCGGAAACAAGAAGAGGAAAGGAAAGGACTCTTTCTGTCCCTTAGGGTGGCTATAGCATTCACACCTTTAATCTTAGTCAAAACTGCACAAACTTATCAGTAGACTGACTCAGTAACCCCAGCAGTCACACATCCTGCATCTCAGTGCAACACATTCTGAAAAAGCTTAAGGCTGCGTTGGGCTTTGTGGGGCCATCTAGATACAAAGCATATTGGCGCTCTTTTCAAAAAGAAGCAGAAATGAATTTTAAAACATGCCTCATCCTTTGTTTAGAAATCCTTCATATCTGAAGGTTAAATAAACATTAAGTGAACTATGAGTCCTTTCAAGTACTTATGGGTAGGTGAATCACTGGATTCATGATCTCATCCCTGAATAGCTTCCATATCCAGCTAGATTTCAGCTACCATCTTGGTATTTCAATAAGACTAAATTTTTGTCCAAATATGACCTAGTTGCTGAATTAAAATAGTATTTGTATGAAATGCAGTGCTGTTGGATGTTACAAGAAATGTGTTCATCAGGCAGAGTCAGCAGCAGTGACTATGGTGGAATTGAACAAGATGGCTAGTGTGTGCTTTTATATTTACTGGTCCAAACATTGGTTTACTTTTTTTTCTCCGCAGATGTTAACTTTTCAGTGAACTGTTGACATCCCTTTAATTGCTAATTTTATTAATTACTATCTACTTTTTAATCTGCTTTTCAAATACATTTTTATACTTTCCTGAGCTACTAGAGGGCTCTCTAAGCACCTCTAGATGAGAAGACCCATCTGCTTGCCTGTGGTTTTCTACTCAACAACTATATACTTCAAATAAAGTACACGATAGCCCTACTATTTAACTGTTGTTTAGTTGTGTTATGGACAGATTGTCTTCTAATTTTCAGATTCAATTTTGTTTAATGATGACATTTTCTTCATTCATATTGCTACTTTCCAAAACTTAAGACATAAGAAGAATGGCTACGCTTTATCAGATTCTACAGAAGAAAAGCAGCGCTAGTGTTCCTCCTGTCCCCTCCACACTTCTATCAAGTGAGCAGCAACATGGAATAGTACTAATTTTTCACAAGGGCAGTTTAATTAGAAGTAAACATACAGAATGTGAGAGAGTATTATTCTTACTCAAGTACATTCTCTTTGTGAACAAATGTATACAAGACAAATTGTATAATTTCATCTTACCAATGAATATATGTTGAAGTGTCCATATTTATAAGTTAATTATACATTTGTATATTTGCAGGTTTGAGAAGTAGGTATGAGAAACAAGATGAAATTTGTTTTTTTTCCTAAGAAAGTAGAAAAACACTTCTGACAAATGTTTTTCACTTAGAGTGAAAAATGTTCTTTAAATCAATAGATATTAATGTATCACTACTACCATCTTCTATAGGATTGTAGTCCAGTTTGTATTTGTAATTTACATATCTTAGTTTTTCAGTGATTTATGGGACTGGTTTATTTGGGCTATCATTATACACTAGGTTAAAGAAGATATTTCTTTTTTATATTATTTGTGACTGGTGTCTATTTGGGTCTATTCCTTGTTTTTAAATTGAGTTAATGTTTTTTTTATGTTGGTGTTTTTGAGTTTCTCATGAGATCTGGATATTAAGTCCATGTCAGATATAAGTAGTGTGGAAACATTTTTTTCTGTTCTGCACATCATCTCTTTATTTCTATGATTGTTTGTAGAAGCTTGTTGGTTTGCGGTAATTCCAATGGTATAATTTTGATTTTGATTTTTGTGCTTTGGGCTCTTGGCTGTACATTCTTTGGATATTCTACCTTTCTGCAGTATTTCCTGTATTATCTTTTGGTAGTTTTTTTTTTTTTTTCATTCCTTTTCTTTTTCATTATTTCAGGTTTTATGTTTAAGCCTTGATGTTGAGTTGATTTTTTTGTAATTGGTGAAGCATGGAGATCCAGCTTCTCATTTCTGCATGTGGACAACCTATTTTTGCAAACAACACTTACTGGGAAGGCTGCTCTTTCTCTAATGTACATCGTTAGCACTTTTGTCAAAGATCAGTAGGCAGTAAATATGTGGGTTTATTTCTGGGCTGTTTCTATTTCATTGGTTTACTTATTTTAAATACCCTACTATGCTGGTTTGATTAGCCCTCTGTAGTATAATTTAAATGCAGTCATACAATTCTTCCTGCTTTGTTCTTTCAACTCAAAAAGGATTTAGAATTTTGGGATTTGTGTTTTTGCTTCCATGTAGGTTTTATTATTATTTTTTCCTAATCTCTGAAGGTTGCCATTGGCATTTTGGTAGGGATTATATTGAATGTATGGATAGCTTTGGGTGGTGTTGACACTATTAATATTGGTGATTTAAGTCCATAAATGTGATGATGTGTAGCCCCTCTGGGGTGTGTGTGTGTGTGTGTGTGTGTGTGTGTATGTGTGTGTGTGTGCATGCGCATGCTCTGCAGTATATTTCATCCAATTTTACAGTTTTTACTCTGTAGTTAAACTTGTGCCTAATCATGTTACTTCATTGAGCTATAAGTGGGATTGCTTTTCTATTCTCTTTCAGTTATTCATTGTTACTATACAGTATTAGGGCTTGTGTTGAGATATATCCCAAAAGCCAGCCACGTGTACTAATCGTTAAGCGGTCTTCAGAGGTGCCTGAATGTACTGTGTGATGCTGGGATTGGGGTATATGGTCACTAAATGAGTCCACTGGCTGGGTTGGCATCACCCTAAGTATAGTAGTCTAGATGCAATATAAAGGGGGCAGAAAGCTTCTGTTAAGGTTGCTGTCTTCCTTGTTTTGCCATCTTCTTCAAACCATGAATTATTTCTCCTTCATGATGCTCCTGTGTCAAGCCCGTCTGCCACAGAGCCAGCCCGCTGTGCACTGAAACCTCTATATTCTGTGAGCCAAGTAAATGTTCCCCCTAAATTGGGGTGTGGGGTGTTTCATCTCAGCAATGAGAAAACATGGCAACATTATTACTTTTTGTATATTGATTTATACTTTTCAGCTGTGTTGAATTCATTTATTAGTTCTAAGAGGGTTTTTAGTTAGAGTCTTTAGAATTTTTGTATATAAGATGAGGTCATGTAAAACAGTGATAATTCAATTTCTTGGAAGCTTTTTCAATTATTTCTCTTGCCTGGTTGCTTTGGCTAATACTTTCAATACTGTGTTGAATAAAAATATTAAAAGTAAGCATTTTTGTCTCATTGCAGATCTTAAGAAGAAAGCTTTCAGCCTTTACTCAGCTTAGAGTAAGGTTAATAATTCATTTATTATATATGGCCAAACATATCCTAATTGGCCTTTGCCATTTATCAAAAGAGCAACAACAACAAGATATGTAGTTGGCCAACAGGTATGTGAAACAATGTGAGACATCACTAATCTTCAAGGAAATTCATACAAATATCACAGGAAAGTAATACTTCACCCCAAAAGAATGGCTGTTAAAAGACAAAAGATGACAAGTGGTGGTACAGAGTAGAGAAGAGGAAACCCTTACAGGCTACAGAGACAGTGTGAAGCAGTACAGCCATTATGTAAAACAGTAAAGTGGTTTCTCAAACAATTAAAAATAGAACTACCATATATTCTGGCAGTCCCAGTGCTTTATAAATTCAGAAGAGAGGTAATTAGTGTATCAAAGAGACCTCTGCATCCCTGTTTGTTGATCACTGTTAACAATGTCCAGGAAGTGCAAAAAATGTGCACGATCATCAATTAATGACATAAGAAATGCATTGGAGTACATATACTCAGTGCATACTGTGCAGCTGTGAGAAATGAGCTGTTGTTGGCCTGAAATTAATTGGCACTTATCATGAGAATTATAATAATCCTAGGCACAGGAGACCAGTTCTGCGTGATCTCACATATGGAGTCTAAAGTTGTTGATGTCCTAGAAATGAGGAGCAGGGTGATTATTACCAGTGGCTACATAGTGTGTGAAGAAGGACTGGGTGGACAAAGGTTGACCAGTGAGTACTAAGTTACAGTTATATTGTAAGAAGATCTGGTTTAGAGTAGGTGATGATGTGAAATAGTTGCTTAATCCTGTTCATATTGCAAGTTTTAATTAATAAGAAAAGAGGGGGTGGAGAGATGGCTCAGTAGAATAAGGAGAGATATACAGCTACTTTCGCTTAATTCGATGAGAAGAAAGGTTTGTATTAATAGTGTTTGGACAGGATATCATGTCTGCATCTTGTGCTATGAAAATCCACTAAAAGGAACAATGTGCAATGTATTTATTATTGAAACTGTCCTACTAATCAGCTTTGAAACTGTCTCATTGCTATTTGTTTCTCAATAAAATTAAATTTTTAAAAAAGAGAAGTCAGTACATCACTTGTGCCTATGAATGGGTATGCTCTGTAGCAGACTCTTAGGGAGGGTTGAGGCTTCTGCATGGGCCAAAGCTGTTGGCCTTTCTGAGCAGTAGTAAGTGCCCTGCATTCCAGCGAGTTACCTCGTCCACATACAGTACACGTCAGGTCAGTGATTGGTAAGGTTAAGCAAGGGAGCACCCATCGTGACTCTTTCTGGTCTAGGTTCTTCCTTACATTTCTTTTTGTAAAGTTTCTTCTTCTGTTGCATTTGTTCTAAGCAAGTGCACCAGTTTGTGATGTCCCTACCCATTATACTCAAGATAATTTAGAAGGAAGATGTGGAATCGGAATTCAAGTCATGATGCCTTCACTCACGACCTCAGGCCAGTGTCTGCATCACCATATTCATGCTGTGACGGCCGCCCCCCCATGAGAGTTAAATGGAAGAATTTTCTCTCCATTCTTAGAACACTCAAGTTCCAATGCATACTAATTGATTTCTTCTATTAGAGTTTGCTGCCTTTGTGAAATTTGAATTTTATGATTTCTGTGCACTTATTCACATGAGACTTTTATTTAATTATCCTGTCAACCACTGTTTGATTGATTTAAAGTAGGTACGTGAAACAAGGATTCATCTGCTCACAGTGTGCTTCTACCCTGGGCCATGCCTGTCTTTCATTAAGGAATCTGTGAAGTAGCTCTAATGGGAACTGGCTCCTTGGGATGGGCAAGCGCCTCCTCCTGTTGCCTCCTGTTCTCTTGCAGGCCAGGATGTGGGATCTACACAGTGGGAGACATCACACAGGACAGCTGGCTACTGCTCAGTGCCTGCCTACTGTCTTCAGGGAGGGATGCCCCATTTATTATTAGGGCAATTAGTGACAATGATGGGATTCCCTCAGATATATGAGAGTAGTCTCATAAGCTAAGAACTAAAAACAAATGCAATAAAATTCTGAGAAAGAAGTCAATTTTTTAGTCTTTCTGAACAAAATAAAATCAAGGACCACCATGTTTGGTCACTTCTCAAGAGACTCAAAAGAGTACACACAAGAATGCAAAATAGTAAAGCGCTTCCTTGACTTCAGTTAGTCGATTTGTGTACCTTCTGCATCAGCACCAAGGGTGTGTTGTGTGATGGTAGGCAGACCAGGTACCTCTGGCCTTCTGCTTCCTTCTGGCATGAAGCTCTAGACAGGCTTGTGGAAGCACTGAATGGGGCAGCAATTACCATGTACCTAAGCAAAAGTGGGTGAATCTGAGTGGCTATTTTAGTGCCTTTTGAGCAATGAGTTCATTTCTTTTTTGAAAGTAGTATTTCTACTTTTTTAACTGTATGGTTTATAGATGGGACCACTGCCCAGAAGGTCCCCAAGGGACATAGCTTCACATAGATATAACTGCCTTAGCATCACCCTGAGTGTACAGGTGCTGATGTCATACCCAGGGACTGAAGCTGGGCCGTGCATGGCTGGCTCTGTGCATCATGGGAACTTTGAGTTGTGTGTTTCCCTAGTGCCAAGTCCACTGGCAAAGGGAAAACATCTCTTTGTTGTCTCGGAATGAAACACCCTTCTCGTGTTTAGAAGTAAGCAAAAATACCAAACACTCTCCCACTTTCTGGCTTAACTATTCTGCAAGCAGTAAGGGCCATCATGCATTCTGTCATATTTGACTTTTCCTTTAAGACTGAGGAGTTTCAACCCACTAGGCTGTAGGATGAGAATGTGTACCTGTATACACTGTTACATATTTTTCTGAAGTGCTGATGTTGAATGTACCTGGGAAGGAGCCACCGGGACTGTGTGATAACCTTACCAGGAGGTAAAAACCACTATTGATTTTATTACAGATATTGCTAACCTCTTATCATATAGAAACTTTTTCATTTGACTACAAGTTTATTTCTATCTTGAAAAATCAGGTAGTTTTATATGTTTTGTGTAATAATGTCTTCATTAATACAGACTGCTCTATGACAACAGCCAGCTCTTGCTGAAATAATTTGGCCCCTGAGGCACTGTTTGGCTTGGGGAGTGAGTCTTCCATCAATAAAGTATAAATATCTAGCACAGACTTGGAATGATCCCGTAGCATTGCTTCTGTAGGCACTCATACGGAGGCACATTTTGTATTATTTAGTGACTGTCACTCTCTGCAGGCCACTGAGGCTGATAAGTAATAGCAGGGGAAATAGTTGGGTTTTCTTAAAGGTCAGTGAACTATGCAGAAGACAAACTTGGTTGGCCAACACTGAGTGACTGAGATAGACAATGTGTTAAAGTCAAATTTGCCACCCATAGCTGGCAGGAAGTTTTTATGAGTGAGTTAAGTTCCTCAGATCTTGACATAAACCATTTGTCAAGCTATTTATGATAGCATCCAGTCTAAAACATTTTTTGTTCAGTATTAACCATGCAAAGCAAATATTTAAAGTTTGTCTCTGTTTCTATCAGAGAGAAAACAAGGGATGAAATTGTAAAATAAGGAGATACAAATTTTGTTTCTAGATCATTCTAAACTTCAGCTTAAAAATGGGTTATTTACTGAGAAATGTGCATTTCAATATCTTAGTATTTGTCTTGCTCCAAATGTCATTTGGATTACCTAGGATTTTATCCTGGAAATATATTGCAAGTGATTTCTCTGTTATTCCTCTTGGCTTCTGTGTTCTGATTCATCTGATTTATCTTCTCTCTTGAGGAAGCCAGTGAACACTATGCAGGGGACTAGTGGAGCTCTGTCTGTCACTGGAGAAGTATGGAGGTTTGGAATTTCAGACTCTCCCTCCACATAGTTAGCAAAGTGCAAAAGGTATGTGCTCTCCACCAGCCCTCCAGAGCAGCAGTTTGCTATAAGCCTTGCGCTATAATATGCACCCTCCTGCTCTGTGCAGAGGTTCAGGCTGTGTTTCATTTATCTTGGTTCTTAAAATTCCTCATTGAATAACAATGAAGTCCAACAATAATATTGACATGCCTGGCAACTTAGTGCAAACCTGAATACAGCAGTTGCTTCAGTATTTGTAGTTACAATGTGTGAGGAGTGTGTGGGGGTGAGGTGGGCTGTATTAACCTATAACCTGTATGGTGTAATCCAACGATGAGTGTGCTGATGATACCACCAGAAATGCTTGCAAGTACAGCTGCATTCTAACCCCAGCACAGATAAGGGATATGGGGAAGAGAAAGCTGTCAGAATGAAGCCTGGTAGCAGAGGATGACAGCATGGAGAGGGTCTGCAATTAGCTAGCAAGAAAAACAAAGAACAGAATTATGGGCACTGTGTAGTAGGAGTTTTAACTTGGGAGTTCACCTAGGAGCATTTTAGACTTCATTCCTTAGCTCCTAATACATTTCTAGACTTTCTCACAACTCTTTAGGGACTGGGCAGATCCAATCTACAAAGACAACATTTCTACTGGGTCAACCTTTCTATACTCAAGAGTTTTGCAAAGCTTTCTTATGTATATTCCAAGAAAAAAATTTCCAAGGAAGTTTCACGAGGCTTTGGAACTCATACATTATTAGCAGCACTAGCAGATATTCTCCTAGCTTTCTGATTTCATTCTTGCTATCTTGGAAAACACCAGGAATGATCTACAGTAATTAACACCTACTGAATGCTGACCATTCTTTCATTTCTTATGTTAACCATCTGGAAGTAGTATTGTCATTATCTCCATCTTGCAGATATAAAATCCATGAGTTCTCTGAGACCACAGCTATAGGAGGTATAACTTGGATTCAATTCACATTTAATTTCCCCTGGAGTCCTTGGGATTTGCTTCAGGTTTGCATATACCTCTGTAATATGCAGTAAACAAGGGGTCCTAGAAGTCCTCAATTGGCTACTTATTTGGGTCATTTTTCTTAGGATGCCTTTTGAGCACTAGAGCACTAAATGTAAGAGAAAAATCAGGAAACCATAGTCAAGCTCTCCTCTCCTAAAATTGTCATGGAACCCCTTGCTTCAGCATTTGTAAGGGGCAAAAACAGATCAGTTCAGAAGCGCATTTCATCTTTTTAATGAGAATGATTGTGAGGACCCCACAAACTGTAACAGACACAACTGATACACATTTCATACATGCTGTTGGCAAGCTCTAGTTTCTTATTAAGATTCTTATGATGTCATTGTCCATCTTGGGTTAGTTACCTGTGAAAATGCCAGGGTGTGTCAGTGAGTGCCTTTGTAAGATATTTCAGAAATTTTGAGCAAAGGTACTCATTCTAAATCATGACCTTCATTAGTAATCATATATATGCAAATCTTCAACTTCTGTTTAGAGCCTTTGATGATTTTATTTCCATTACTGCTCTGATTCCCACCAAATGGCTCTGTTAGATGCTGGCTACTGGCATCATTAATTCAACCTTCCAAATTGCTGATTCTTTTCACATTCCTAGTATTCTCTCATTCTGTCCCAATAGGTTTTGTCTGTACTCATGATTTTTGCAAGGCTCTCTTGCAGTATATTCCAAGAAAAGAAAAAGAATTTCCAAGGAAGTTTCATGAGGCTTGATCATTAGCACATTGTTAGCAGATATTCTCGCAGCTTGCTAATTTTAGTTCTTTACCTTTTGCTTCTTAGATTACAGCTGTAAAGCAGGAAGATAGATATGGATATATATATTTCTTTTTTCTTTTGGTACAGATCAGACTCCTAGTGATTCTCCAGTTTTCAGCCTCCCAAGCACTGGGATTACAGGTGCACACCGCCATGAAGAGTCTCAATTGGCCTCTGTGCGTCCCCTGGGCGGGGCCCACTTGGCATGCCAGGAATCAAACCCCAGCAGTTGTGCTCTGCCTGAGTAGGTGCTTTACTCTGCTCAGCTATCTGACCAGCGCAATACTTCCTTATTTTGGTTACATGTTTTCTTTTCTTTTCTTTTTTTTTTTTTTTTTTTTTTTTTACAAAAGTCAGACCTTTGCAAACTTGGAATTCTAGAGGTGGTGCATATTCTCCTTAGACAGTTGTTTTTTTTTTTTTTTTTCAATCCATGCAACTTAGAATATCACTGACACCTCCATCTTTGCTAACCCTAGGTTGACAGTATCAGTGTCCAGAGACTTCCTTTTCCCCAAGTCTACCCTAATGATTTATGTGCATTCCCTAAAAATTCTCAACAAATTCCCATTTCCATAAGCCAAAATACCTTGCCTTTTATTTTTGGAGTATTGCAACTAGTTGCTTTCTTTGCATCTTGGCTGGATGCCTTTGTGTGACTGAGAATCCTGGGGAATTAAATACAGTTCCCTGAGGGCACCGCTATGGTCTGCGATTCCTTAGGTCTGAGGAAAGACCATAAACTATTCTAGCATATTTCTTGGTCTTGTTATTGGTGCTACGTCTCACCTTTATTTTTTTTTTAATGCTTTAATTTTATTGAGAAAGAAGTAGAATGGGATAGTTTCAAAACAGGTGAGGAGGACAGTTACAATAGCATTTCATATTTTTGCCTTTTTAGTAGTTATTCATAGTATAAGATGCAGACATGATATCTTCTCTAAACACTATTAGTTCAAGACCTTCTTCTCATTGAATTAAGAAAAAGTAGCCATATATTTATGCTATTTTGTATATACAGATATATATATTTTTTCACTACAAAATGGTCTATTTTTATCCTCTTTTTTGTTTACTTTTGTCAGAGATGTGTATTCCATTGCCATTCATATATTGTAGGTGCATAAATTTAGGGGAGTAACCCAATATATTCCAGTAGTCTGTAATAATAGTGGGTTATCCACAAGGCTGAAGGCCAGGAGAGTGTGTCGCTGACAGGATAAGAACTGTAAATGTGAGAAGTACTAATACTTTAAAGTTGCTCATCTAAAAACTTACTTCTCTTTATCCAAGAAGTCCTTATCCTGTCAGTGAGACACTCTTCTGACCTTCAGCCAAACAAGCCTACTCTCTACAGATTTCTGTGTAGCCTGTGACTCCCCCTCCCCTGGATACAGCACTGTCCAGCATTCTTTGTTGTTCTAGACTTGAGGGAGCAAGCCAGCAATATAAATGAGGTTCAGTGAGTCAGGTAGGTGAGGGAACATGGGCTGCTTCACTAGGATAACCTGAGAATGTGGGTCCTGCCCAAGAAATTCACATTTTAGTTTATCCAAAACACTAAGCCTGTCTAATAAAATGTATGTCCTGACTGAGTTTGACCACAGAAAATGGTGGATTAAGAATCTTAAGGTACAATTAAAATGCAGTTTGAGGTCTAAGAGTGATAGGTGAAGGCAGAGTCACATAATCAGTCAGTTTGGTTTTCTGTTACATGAAACCAATTCTAAAAATAACTTTCAATATATTACAACTAATTTCTAATTAGGGAGCTACCCATTAACTTTGATTACATCGATAGAGTTATGAGGTAAATAGGAATTAAAAAGTTCATAAAACTGATTAGCTGGGCTGCCATAACTTTGTTGTTCTATTATCTAAATTTTAATTGTGTAGAATTTCCAGATGTTGATTTTGGACATTTTGTTATGCATTTAATTGCCCATGAGCAGTTTGGATGTATTTGTTGTCTGAGTTTTTCAGATTTTCGGGATGTGGAAACATCGATTAAAATGATGCAAATGTATTTGAAACCAGCCCAGTCTTTGTTTCTGCAGAAAGTTTGTCCATAGGAATGGGTGGCGTGGGAGCCTAGCCCAGTGCCTTCTGCACAGGACACAAATAGTGGTGAACATGTAGTGAACATGAAAAACACCCTGCTTTGAAAATTTTTTTCCTCAGGAATTGTCAGTTTAAGTAATAGGTCACATATTGCCAAGGGGCCATAGGATATGTTTCACAAACTGTCTTGGTGAAGATGCAGCGGAATCTGGTGCACAGTTCATTTTTGATCCTGTAGTTCTGTCTTTATTGATTGTCCTGTAATGGATATAGGATAGAATGGAAGGTGCAGATCTTTATATATGGTCCCAAATGAGGCAAAACCCACCCAGGCTTAGGTCTTCCTGGAGTCCTGCCGAGATGCAGCTCTGAGGCTGCAGCGTAGGACTGTGTTCAGCGGGGATTTACCTGCTTCTCTGTGCTCCCAGAGACCATGCTCCTTCCCCAAGTCCCTGGGCCTTCCCACTGCGCAGAACTCCTGAGGTCGGGTGGGCCTCAGCCAGAAGTCCTCCAGGCCTTCTGTTCTATCTGATCAATCAGCATTGTGGTGGCTGGTAGGTGGCTGGCGAATTCTCCAGACATCAGCCCTTCTCAGGAGCTGGACAGAGGAAGGGAAGAGCACAGGAGCCGGCCATGATGCAGGACAGGAGTGCACCTGCTGGGGGCGCTGCTGTTCCGAGCGCAGGAGGCAGCCCAGCCCTCAAGGAGCCCCCAGTGTGGCACAGCCTTTCTCCCAAAGAAGCCCCTCTGGACTTCTAGACCTCTCTCATCTACACTAATACTTGTTCACTTAAGTTGACATCTTTCTTTAGTTTGTGTTTGTTCCAGTTGCTGGTTAGAAAAGCAAAACCTAAAGCCACATTCAGCATAGGACAAAGAAATAAACCAACAAAAAAGTTCATGAGCTACTGGAGCCTGAGCAGTGTACCCAGGAGTAGAGGCCTCACAGTGTGGCCCCCATGCCCTGGGGCATCAGCAAGCAATATAATATCTGGCTTTCATCCGCACCTCTACTCCCAAGGTGAGACAGGCAGTTTGCAGTCCTTAAAAGCCACATGCTAAGCTTTACAAAACAGGGAATTTTTCTAAGCCCAGAACCTCTCTGTGTCTTTTTAACATTGTGTACATCAAAATAATGACAGATATAGGAAAAATGAAAAGGAAACCCAGCTCTTCCACTTGTGTTCTGAAGTGGTTCTGTTTTAGAAAAGGGAATCTTGACAAAACTGGAGCCTTGTTAGGGAAAAAAGGACAATGACAAGGCAGTCATTTACAAAAGCCTGAATATGGTTTTCCTTGTGTTAAATCCAGCAAAAATATATGGCAATGATTAAAGGAATAAAATGTTCAAATGAAACAAGCACACAGACTCAGCTTCACACAGGGGCCAAGCCCGCACAGGAGGATAGGAGCTGAGGGCAGGCTTCGGGCAGCAAGTGGGAGCCCTGAGCTCTCTGCCTGACAAGGCTCAGTCTCTGCTGGCCCTCTCAGGCCTGGGATGGAGTCCCTGAGTGAGGGAAGGAAACTCCACCCAGCCTGCTAATGCAGAGCTCCCCAGGTGCAGTGCTTACCAGTTTTGCTTCACATTTCACTCATTGTTTTTTAATAAGGCTAAGAAAGGATGCTTATCTTCTCACCACTGAGAAAACATGGAGGGGAAAGCGAGCCCAGCACCTAGGGTAGAAAAGCCAGGGGTATGGGCTCTGCTTGTGAATCAGAACCCCTCCCTGCTTTCTTTTCTGGTTTTCTATGTCCTCCTTTCTCACCTTATTTTTTTATCTTGTTAAGTAAATAGATTTACTTACTTACTTAGTACGTATTTATAGTATTCTGTGTGACATTCCTTGTGTGGGGTTGGTTTGTGGACAGAAAGCATCTTAACTCCCCTCTAACTATCCCTTCCACCCCTCTGTCTCTTGCCCCCCCTTTTTATTTGAGAAAGATCTCCTCCCTAATTTCTATCATCCACCTTTTATTTTTCTCTATATTTATACTCTGCATTTCCCATATAAGAGAAATCCTGTGACATTTAAACTTCTCTGTCTGATTTATTTGACTTAGCATTATGGTCTCTAGGTTCATCCACTTTCCTACAAATCACTCAAGTTTGTCTTTTTTTAAGGCAGAGTAGTACCCCACCATGTGTAAATGCCACATTTTCTATGTCTGTCCCTTGATGAACATTCAGGCTGTTTTCAAGATTTTTGATGTCTGAGCCATCCAAGTAGCTGAGCAGATTAAATCACCTGCTTCGGCAGACATAACGGCTGGGGTTCAATTCCCAGGGCACATTATAGCAGTGATTGAGATTAGGTGTGGTGGCACATACCTGTAATTCCAGCTCTTGGGAGGCTGAACACAGGCAGATCACTATGAGTCCAATCTATATAATGGGACCCTGTAGATCTTGTCATCAATACAAATAAATGAATAAATAAATAAATTTTGATGTCATCTCTGTGGTGATCTTATTTCCCTGTTCCCTGAAAGACATAACCTTACCGTGACTGTGACCACCCATGTTTATAGATGCATAACTCATCATAGCCAAATCTTAGGAGCAGCTTATATGCCCATCAGCATCATGAAGGGACGAAGAAAGTGTAGTGCTATTCACGTATAACTTGAGTCATTTATACAAGAATAGGTGTACCTTGAATTCATAAGGGAGACAAATTAGACAGACAGTTAAACATTGTATGTTTTTCTTTTTCTTAGATAAGGAACCCAAAGTATAAAGAAAGAGCAAAATAAAAGATGACAAGGGAGATAGGCTTTTTGGCAGTGGGAAGGGGATCTGTAAATGGGGGAGGTGGCAGGGATGGGCAGGAAAGAAGGAATAAAATCAGCGTGGTGTCATATGTGTGTGTGACCGTACTGTACAAAACGATATCCTTTGTGTACTGCAGATATGCACATTGATTAAAAAAAAAAAGTTTAAATTTTTTTTTTAAAAGTCCCCATTTTCTTTAATAAAGTTTTACCTTCTGTTTTCCTACTGGCTGCCTTGAATTGAGCTTTGAGGCTTCTTCCACTAGATCTCTTCTCTCTTGTAGTAACGAGTGAGACCTGAGCAGTCTTCCTTGACCGGAGCTCTTGCTCCAGGGAAGAAAAGCCACCAGTTTGGCAAGCAGCTTCCATCCTGAAGCCCACAGTGCCAGTCTGGCTCACTGGCTGGGTGAATTGGACAGATTAGTGAATCTCTGTTGACTTCATTTTTCCCTTTGACAAAAGGAATTATAACAGCACTTCTTTCTTAGGACTCTTAAAAGATTAAGTGGGGATTCCCATTTTCCAATATTTGCTTGTGGTTTTGAGGCACTACCCAAGATCTTATTACCCAGAGTAGTGCTAAGGAGATTTCCCTATGGTTTTTTCTTAGATCTTTTCTGTTTCCTGCAGATGTTTTTATCTCTTCTGAGTTTCTTTTTTGGCTAGAATATACATTCAGGGTCCCATTTCACACTCTGTGTATGGATGCAAAGGTTATACAACGTCCTGTATTGAGAACACTCTCCTTCACAGATGTTAACGCCTTTCATTGAAAACCAAGTGATTGTGAATGGTGAGAAACTGTTTGTGGACTTCCACCCTGCCACTGGCCCATGTGTTTCTTTTTGTGCTAGGTGCATGCTGTTTTGATTACTATAGGTGTGTGGTTTACATGGGAATAAGATAGTGTGATACCTTTAGTTTTGCTCCTTTGTCTCATGATTACATTGGCTGTTGAAGAATTTTGAGGTTCCATGTAAATTTAAGGATTATTTTCTTATTTCTTTGAAAAATGACATTGGAATTTGGATAGAGATCTATTGAAGCTTCAGGTAATAGAGATGTATTTACAAAATAAGCTCTTTTAGGCAGTGAACCTGGGACATTGTATCCCTTAGTTAGGTTGTTTTCTATTTCTTTTATTAACATTTAATAAAATTAACTATACAGTGAATTTGTCACCTTGGTTAAATTTATTCCTAAGCATTTTTAATAGATATTTTAAGTGTGATTGTCTTATTAATTTCCCCTTTTGTTAGTTTTTTGTTGGTATAAAGATATACTGAGTTTCATATTTTTCTGTAGCTTTTCAAAGTATTTTTATTAATTTTATTAAGAAACAAATAGCAATGAGACAGTTTCAAAGCTGATTAGTAGGACAGTTTCAATAATTAATACATTGCATATTGTTGTCTTCATAGTAGTTATTCAGAGTACAAGACGCAGACATGATATCCTGTCCAAACACTATTAGTACAAATCTTTCTTCTCATTGAATTAAGAGAAAGTAGCTGTATATCTCTCTTTCCTTGCTATTTTGTATATACAGATGGGTATTCCATTGTCATTTTAATATTGTAGGTATGTGAATTCAGCCAAATAATCCAATATAGTTTGTAGCTTTTTAAGTTGAGTTGTTTTATCAGTCCCTTTTGGTTTTTTCATGTGTGGAGTCTTAAATTTCTATGTGTGTGTGTGTGTGTGTGTGTGTGTGTGTGTGTGCGTGTGTGCATGTGTGTGTGAAAACAGTAACTTCCTTTTTCCCTTTTACATTTGGATGCATATTAGTTTCTAGTAATTTATATATTGCTTCTTCATGTCTCACCTACTTTGAAATATAAGCTCATGAATAACAGAATAAACAGAGAGATCATCTACTGTAGAAGTAGTGGGAGACAGAGGCTATAAAACCCTTCTGGAGAACACAGACTTAAAATTGTTTTTCTTCTAAGTGATTAGCATCAGCTTATCTTCCAAAATTTCTACTTTTGCTCTTTAAATTACTTCCAGGGTGGAAGGAGAAGATGGAAAGTCCAGGGTCATATTTTGCCCCTGCATACTGATAGTTCTTATGGCAGTGTCAGATTTAATCAGTGCAACTACCTTTGCTCACATGCTTATAAAAAATAGGGATAACATATTGCAGATTAGACTGCTACTCAGGGAGGTGATTATTTTATTAATGGGGATATCATTACCTCTCCACTGTACCATACATTAATATAGCTATAAAAGAGACAGAGGAAGCTCCATAAGTACTATCCTTTGGGCCTCAGGCTTCAGTCTGCCTCCTATGGCTGTAAATATAAAGGTGAATTACATGTACCCTAAGTCTCCAAGTTAGGCACATTTAAGCTGCAAACTCTCACAGGAATAAACGACACCTCACATTAGGAACATTTATGGATATGAGCAAACCATAGATGTGGCTCATGTGTCTGCAAGACATGGTCCCAATCATGTTGCTGTGTGCCCACTGCACAGGGCCATCTCGTATAGTAGTAAAGTGCTCAACCAGAGCTGGGATGTCTGGAAACAAGAGGAAAAGCATCAGCGATAGAAGGGACTGCTAGGAAGTACAAAGCAATAACCATGGAAACAGAAGTGAAAATACAGTGTAAGTCTCACTTCATCAGCTCTAAGGGTGAATCTGACTTACAGGTCTGCTCCCAGAATGAATTTGTTGGTGAGCCCGACTTACTGAGTACCCTAACAAGGAGCAAAGAGCTGCATTCTACCCTGTCACTGTTACTTTGATATTTGTGCTGGCTGACTGAGGTGTCTGTATAATGGAGGTGGAGATGGAGGCTGTTAAATAGATCACTTTTGTGTACGTTGTTAACTAAGAGCCTGAAGGGTTTCCTTTCCCATGATTCAGCCTCATAGGTGATTGTACCAACATTGATGGATGTCTGAGGTCCGTGTCTCCTTATTTAATGTGTCTATAATCACATGTAAATACAATTTGTAATATTATATTTATTCTGATTACAAAAAGCGAAACTTCATCTGCTTAGGTGAGCACAGAAAACAGGGTTCAATGCCCCACACCACATGCCAAGCTGGCCCTGCCCCTGGGTGCCCTGCGCTGGCCACCGAGACTGGACATGGTTGCGCATGCCTGTAATTCCAGCACTGGGGAGGCTGAAAACAGGAGGAACACTATGAGTTTGAGCTGCATACTGAGACCCTGTACAAATAAATAATAATAATAATACAAAAATTAAAAACTTTAATGTAAAGTATGTAGAAAATTGTGAATGCTCACAGAAAGCAAAATATCAGAATCCTCTCCCTTATGCATAGAGGTTACCTGGACTTCACATTTATGTGCATTTTTTTTTTCTTTTTTTGGTGGTATCAGGGATCAAGCTCAGGACCTTACACTTGCCAGGCAAGCACTTATTCCTCTGAGCTATGTCCCCAGGCATAGCTATGTGCATCATTTTACCATAAATCATATTGATTATTTTCAGAATTATCAGAAAATTGTCCCATAGAGAATTTAATGAAGAAATGTGGAGAAAATGGTACGGGGAAGTATTGAAGTTCTGCATTTTCATTTGTTCCTCACTTGCAGCCTCAGGGATCTTCTTTATTAAATTGGACCTGAAAAATTTTAAAGCCAGATTCAAAGGCTTGAATTCTTAGAGGAACATTAACTCTTTATCCTTATATATATTGTTTCATACTTTTCAATTTTATTTTCACAAATATTCATTGTGTCCCCTGGCTTTATCAGATCACCTGCATGCCACTCTCCGTAGGACCCCTTACCAAATGGGCTTCATGACCAAGTGAAAGAGTCACCCTAAGCTCATCAAAATCTGAGCCTGCAGATGATGGGAGCTTTTTGAGATTACCTGGATGAAATTTCTGGCAATGGCAAAGTACTGATAATTTACTAACAGGCCCCGCCTCCCCTCACCGCACTGTTGACATTGCCTCCAATTAAGACTGCCCTTGCAGTTTATGAAGTGCCCTGTTCTGAACACAGAGTTCAGGTGTGTAAATATTTCCATACGGGAGTGCAGGAAGAATATATCACCAGAGAAATTCTAGGGTTAGACAGTTGGAGATTCACTTCCTTACTCAGACCCGCTCCCGAGGGATCTACGTAGGAGAGTGATCTTGAACCAGAATCGTAGTTAAGGGTGTGTTGGTTATTCTCGTAACCTGTTACATTTTAATAACCGCGAATAATATAGGTGTGCCCATGAGCATGAAGCTTAAATGTAAGTCCATTTAAGCTAGAAGCAGTAGTTGCTATTAATGTCCCCTCAGAAGAAACTGTATAGAACTTCAGGGTCATTTGTACATGAAGCTACCATGACAGCAGTGGCACTTCCACTTCTCTGATGTTTAATTTTCTTTAACTGGCATTGTCAGCTCATTGGCAGGAATACCCATTTGTAGTAGCAACATGATTTAAGGGTCATTGTGAGTTATCAAAATTCCTGTAGTTTGTTTCAGAGTCCATTGACTTGGGACATCTGGATGTAGTAATAACTACTGATAAGCACGTTTAAAACAGAGAAGATTTACAGGAGAGAAAAATAAGTTTATTTTCTAACTGGACTTTATCATCCAGTAATCATGCCAACTATTGCAAGTCAAGCTTTAAGGCCAAATGTAAGTCAAGCGTGAGCAGACTAATGGTTGCCTTGCACTGAACAAAGTGTATTTTCATCTGCATTTAATCAAACAATCATTTAAAAGTATAAAAGGCTATTTAATAGTTGAGAACCATATCCCACAACATTTTTCAATCTGTAATATAAAATGAGCCGAAGAAAGAGGCTGCTGACTTGTTAAAAAAATAACCATTATCTCCAATATTTTTTCCTTGTAAATCTCCTGGCTCAAGTCAAGTTCACAGTAATAGTAGGTCAGAGGCTTTTGTCTCTGGAAATGTATTTTGTAAATACAGCTATTCACAGAATAACCCCAAAGCCATTTACAAATTTGTGCCATCCATTCAATATATCTATTGATGACAATTCAGCAAGGCCAGGGAAGTCTATAAAGAACAAATCGAATGTTAGCTGGGAAGAATGAGGAGAGATTAAATGGGGGTGGGGGCGCAGGAGAGCTGGCAAAGGAGGTGCTGGAGATGAGCGCCACTGGCAGAGCATTTGTGATGTCAGGGCAGCATATGCTACATAATGGGTGAGGAGCTTGCAGAAGATAGCTCGTTAGGTATCAGGTTTGACCAGGAGTCTGTCTTCTAGGAAATGGAAAAGATGGTGTCTGTAGCTTTTGGGTTTTATTGTATGTGCCAAGAGTTTTAAGGACACAATCCCAGCAGTACGCAGTGTTGCTTGGGCAAAGGACAAAGTAGACCAGCAGGTAACTTGTCCTGGGAGGATAAAGGAGTGTGTGATTCAAATCAGGAGCCCCAAGAGACCACCCATGTTGTTCACCTCCAGTATTGTTCCTGTAGGATTCTTTTTTTTATTTTATTTTATTGAAGTACAAATGTCAATCAGACAGTTTCAAGACACCTTAACCATACAGATTCAATAAATTAATACATTGCAAACTGTTTTCATAACGTTTTGGTATTGTACAAGGTGCATACATGATATTATATTTACAGATATTATTTTAGCAGATATCTCTTATCAGTGAATTAAGAGTGTAGCTGCTTACTTATCTTTGTTTTTTATACCTGAATTACATCAAAAATTCAATAATTATTTTCCTAGTGGATGACCATAGTACTAGAAGCCGACATAATATCCTGTCCAACCACCATTAGTGCAGATCTTGCCTCTCATAGAGTTATGTAGAAGCAAAGCATTATCTATCCCAACTGTACTGTCTATACACATACTGGTCAAGCATTGGCCGTAACTCATCCACATGGATGACACAGACAAAGGAACTACAGAATAATGTACAGGACTACTACATAAACCCTGAAAGGACTTCACTGACCACATAGGAAATATAAAGTTCATGTGTTGCTATATAAGTCTTGATCTACCTAGGTCTTAACCATCCAGAAGAAAAGTATAAAAATGAAGTATACATCGTGAGGCCATAGTATTAAGCTGAGCTGTAAATGGCTATGGTCGACAATTTCTTTGAATAACTCACTATGGTTGTAGAATGCTGGACTGTGTTGGATTGTGGTGTCAAGTTCAAGCACCTAAGTTAGTTGAATGTCAATGGAGTGCCCACTTTTGACAGGTGTAGACAAAGGAAGGAGTGTAGAAAGAAAAAATCATGATATATGTGTATAGACAGTACAGTTGGGATAGATAACGCTGTGCTCCTGTAGGATTCTTATTGCAAACTGCAACATAGCAAAACCAAAAGCATAGGAAGTTACGTGAATGAGTTACGTGGAGCCTATGAACAAAACAGTCTCTTCATTTTCTAGACAAGGAATATGCTACCAAGGTATGGTAAATGATCCATCATAAAGAAACTATGCCTAATTAATTAAAAATGCAGCTCAACAGTGTTTAGAGAATCTGAGTTTACCTTTTAGTCTTTTATAAAACAATATAATTAGATATCCTGTCCACTGTAGTGAAGTCAGCTAAAATACAAGTAAAGTATACATTTTCTCCAAAATGCCTGCACACTTAATTTCCACGCAGCTGCTTATGGATGTTGATCTTCTTGTTCATGTCTCTGGGAAACTGGTCTCTAACATCTGCTTAAGTGTTTATGGACTTCATTTTCTAAGTAGCATTTCACAGCCTATGTGCTTGTGTGTGCTTTTGTGTTTATATGAATCTGTGTCTGTGTGTTGTACTTAAAAGAGAAAAAGAGGACCCATTAATAAAGCTGTTTGGGGTGTTAAAATCTCTACCATCTTTTCTGAAACCACATCTATTTGCATCAATTGAATGCATATTCAGCTACTGTATTTAACAAGGCTGATGTCATTTGTGAGTGGGGAATCCAAATTTACCATCAAGTTGGCTGTAACGTTGCTTTGAGATCATCCCTTTGGGTTGATCTCATGTTTTCTTCACCTGCAAGTAAAATGCCATAATTGATGCTTTTGAAATCTTGAGAGATACATATAATTTTGTGGTTATTGTTCCATTCTCAACCACTCTTCTTTGATTATACAATGATTTTTATTTATTTGATACAAGGTTTCATTACACAGCTCAGACTCACAGTCACCCTGCTGTCACAGCCTCCACAGCTGTGGGATTACAGGCATGCACCACTGCACCTAGTTTTATCACCAGTCTGGTGCAGGGCCAGGGCAGATGCAGTACCAGGACTGAACCCTTATCAGGCAGGTGCTTGGACCACCAAGCTATATCCCTGGCCCTATATAATCACTTTCACCCTCAAATCTGGTCATTTAAACACTACCCTGGAATCTCATGAGGATTAGTTTACTCACTTAAGCTTCCCATGCAGGTGAAGCTATGAAAAATACAGGATAGAATTTTACTCAAATGCTTACAATGCTAAATAACTTGTAGGCTACAAGAAAATAAAGAAGGGAGTCTTTGGCTGCAGATAAGTTACAGCTTTTTTTTCTTATTCATTTTCCCTGAGCATTTGGTTCTTAAGAAGAACCAAAATAAAACAAAAGCATAGAACAGTTTGAAGACCAGTAGTGTAAGCAGGGCAAACGCCATGAGCACGCACCACCACTGCCATCCACCCCTGCCATCCCCTCCTGAGCCACGCCTGCTCTCAGATCAGCAAGGCACTCAACTCGCAGAGAAGCACAAGCCCTACTGTGAACTGCACGGGTGAGAGGGCTGGGTGGTGCACCGCTTCTGAGGACCAAACCCTGAAGCCATCATCTCCTTCGTGAGAAACTGTCTTCCTCCAAGCCAGTTCCATGTGACAGAAGGTGGGAAGCTCTGTTCTGTCACACTTAGGATACAACACCCTGGCCTGGTATAGAAAGTTATTGAGCTACTAGACTGCTTTGGCCTCTTCCCTTTACCTGTCAGTTACCCCTCTCTTCTCTTTATGTACAGTTTTTTTTTTTTTAATACAGTTATGGGTTCTCCCAACTCTGTACATCTTTTCCCTTCTCTTGCTATGCCCCTCCTATCTGTTGGACTCATCCGCAATTCTGTTTCAGTGTCATTCCCTCCCTCTCTCCCCTCTGTCTGGTTTCCTAAATGGTTGAATCTCTCTGCTCTTCAGAGGACCCTGAGTTTTTGTCAAATAATCATTCCTAATAAAGAGCATTGTAAGCTCCACCTTCTTTTTACCTTTCTGCTATTTACATAAAGTGTCAGAAATTAAAGCTATGCCACTTAGAGTTTTCTGCCTACTATATCTGGTGCCCTCCCTGGCATACAGGATGTGTTCAATTATTTAATATAGTTTATGAGATGGGATGCAGAATAGGTGATGGTGAAATGGAACTAGTTTTACATTTGCAAGGCATGGTGCTATGTTCTCTTATGTCTTCATTGTTTTCTATTGCTAGTATGAAATACTTGAGGCTGTGCAACATTGTTTATTAAAGAGAGTTATTTAGCTGGCACTTCTGGAGATTTCAGGGCATGGCACTGACATGATTGAGGCTCTGGTAAGGGCCTTTTAGTAGAGGGGAATCACAATGGCAGGAATATATATATATATATATATATATATATATATATATATATATATATATATATATATATATAAAAGTTCATGTTCTCAAAGAGGAAGCCCAGAGAAGTATTGAAATGTCCATAATAACTGACTGCAGAAAATCAATTCAGATTTGCCAGAGAGCTGCCTTTATCCCTTTAGGTAACAGCATCCTCAGTGACTTCCCAAGTAGGCGTAATCTCTGGAGCTCTCTTCTCCCACCTGTCAATGTCACCAGGCTGGAGATAAATTCTCTAGTCCATAGACCATTGAGGGACACATTTATGCCATATGAAAACCACAGGATCTGGGTTAAGGTTTTAACAATATGGACAAAAGTATCTACTCTTCTAAAGGAGCTGGGAAGAAAAATGTGAGCAGTGAACTCCACTCTAAAACTGTGAGTGGTGTCTCTCTGGTCACCCAGAGAGGGTCCTGGGAACCCAGTGGAAGGAGAAGTGGAAAATTTACCTCCTGTGTGGTGATAAGAGGGCCCCACTAACAAAGAAACATTTCAGCAGAATGTTTCAGCAGAAAGGCTCCTAGAGGAATTGTGTGTTTGTTTTCGCTTTCCTCAAGTGGACGTTTGGGTTCACAGAGTGTGCAAGAATTCAGCTCTGTATTTCCACATGGGTTGGCATGTGCAAATTTAATTATACTTTAAAAGACAATTAAGAAAGCAAACCATATTTCATCCACCCAAATACCACAGAATCATGTAAAAATCTTTTTAATCAGCAATTACCTTGAAGAAAATAATTTACTTACCTCGATGCTGTGTTCCCTAGCAACAATTTGACTCCTTACCCCGCTTGATACTTACCTTCAGAGGGTAGGTAAACTTAGTTTCAGAGTAATTTTAAAAAAGCACAAAAGAGTAAAACCAGTAACAATATTTGAAATTCTCAAAGTTTCTGGGTAAAGTTAGAGTCTAATAAATGCTTTAACATGGCTTCTAAGACTTGAAAGTTTGCTAAAGTGATTTATCACAAGTATGAGTTAGGTGAGGAAGTACAGTTCTCCTGTTTATCATTAACCAAAGCAGCCATAGGGATGGGAACTGTACTTGAAACTAACATGATGACCACTTTGAATAACTCAAGGACTGAAAAATATTCTGCTCTAAATGCAGTTTCTCTTATGTGTAGAGTACTGGGGAGGATGTTTAGAATGCTGCGCTTGTGTGTACACCACTCCAGGTGCTGGTCACAGACTAACTCAATTTTCATCTTTATCCTTTTAAGCCATTTATACACAGGCTGTGGGATGGATAAATCTGGAGCTCCAGGAGGAGTTTAGTCTTGGCAGAACTGAAGTCCCCAACCCAGAGATGGCATATAAAATGAAAGGACCTCTCTTATCTGGCGCTCACTTCACAACTGTACATCAATATTCTGTTATGTGGAATGCATTCTTCCCAAATTTGTGGCTGTATAACTGCACAACCTGTTTTCCCTCACTGAGCGGGGCATAGAATCTCACTTTTAAACATAGGAATGCTTACTGTTGGCCCAGCCCCCTTTCAGATGGTCCAACAGTAACTAACTTCCCTGTTTTCTGAACCTCAGTTATCACTTTCCATACACTGGCTGTCATCTCCACATGGACCTGCCTGTACAAACATTTCCCCAATTCTACTGAAAAGCAACCCAAAGCTTAGAGACTTAAGTGAAGGACACATATTTACTTGCTAAAAAATGGAGTTGCTGGATTTTACACCCTGGTCTGTCTCATTAAAAACCTGTTTTCTTTTCAACTATCTTTCATTCCTTTTCAATAGCAGGCCTGTTTTCACTTAATTCTTAGTTTCTTGACCCAAAATCTCTGAATAATGGTTCTAGCATCCTCTTAGGAAAGAATGGTATCAACTGCAATTATTCCTGTTAGACAGATAGGCTTGTTGGATAGGCCGAGTTGAAGGGAAGCAATTGAGCTTGTCCTAGGGCATGTCAGCCCCGAGAAAGCTGGTCTGCTCCATGAGTTCTAATTCATCTACTGCAGTGAACTGATTCTTATACAAATATATTTAATAGCTTCATGTAACAAAGTGTCCTATCACTTGATTATTCTCTATACCAGTGACCCCACATTTTCAAATGAGCTGCAGGAAGTTTATCAAGAGAAAAACACCTTCCCAAATGGAATGGATAAGTGAAGCTCTATTAACCAGAATGGATCTGTTCTTAAAACAAAAAGAGACTGAGCTGAAAACTTCAATTCTTCTTCAAGACTTCTGCAATTATTTTTGACCTAAAGTTTAGCTCAAGTGAATATTGGTTTGTTAAGAAAGGTTCAGGATTCAAACGTAGTAGCTAACAGGAGAGCATTACGCTTAATACCTGTGTCCTGTGGGTGCAAATTTACCCATTTAAGGACACTCAATGGCAGCAAGTTCCCCTTTTGTGTCTCTAAGTAGGAAAGAGGTCAGATTTGCATGGCGGGCTGCTGCTGGAGGGCGTGCTGTGTCTGCAGAGGCGCTTCCACCTACCTGCTGTTATGTGTGCTGCATGCAGGGTTCTCATTGCGGAAGACAAGGTACAATGCAGATGTGTATGTAGAGGATATATTACTTTCCAGAGAGCTAGCAAGCTCTGAGGAATTCCTTATCACGTGGATTCAATTTAGCCCTTTTATGCACATGCTCCAGTCTTCTCTTCATAACGTAGCCCTTAGTTATTCCACTCTCTCCCCAGACCTTTATCTAACAGGAGGCTGATGAGCCATGGGAAGCACCACCTTTCATTTCCAACTGTTCTGCTAATATGCGATTGCCCTGGCGGGAAGCAGCTGGCAGAGCCACAGAATGGAACTTGCGCTGGGGACTATTGACCTTCAGTTAAGAGCCTCACTGTGCCCTTGGCATCCACTTCCTTGTGGATTAGAGTATGGAGGCTGTTCCTGACAGCAGAAAGGTTAGGCCCCTGCCTTCTCCTTATTTGTTCTCTCTTTTTACAGGAGTCTAAGTAACCTATAGAGAGCTTCCAAATTTACCAATGCTTTCATGTAATTTTCTCTCCTGGTAGAATACATTTCCCTGTTGACCTTCTATTTAAGAAAAGACTTATTTCTAATATATTCACAAATGAAAGCATTACTTGAATTCTCAAGGAAAATATCCCCATTAATTGTGCAGTTTAAGCCTTCCCATTCTTATAGTATATTGAATGCCTATGGAAACTTTTCTTTCTTATTTTAAAAATCATAATGATCAGTTGTGTAAAACTTGCATAGTAGAGGAGCACAGTAAAGAATATGAAATTCAGCAGCCAGGTAGCAACTGCAGTATGGTTGTTATTTAAGTGACACAGACGTGGATTTAGATTTCAGATTAGATATCTTGCACTCAGTAAGTCAGCAGTCAAATTAAAAATACGACCAGGTGTACCATCAATTATGCAAAACCACTGGTCTGTCAGTAGAAGGGTTAGGTAGAGGCTGGGAAGAGAATGCTGATTATGGAGGGTGATTTTTTTTTGTTTGTTTTTTTGAATGCCGAGAAGATCAATCCAGGAAATGGTCCTGGCTGGGAGAGTGCTTGTCCTGGATGAGTCCAGGATCACCAGATTAATGGGCAACATGATAGCTCTCTTGGGTCAGCAAAATAGTCTCAGGTCATTGTAGGATATTGATGTTATGATAATGAGCTGGATGTTATTTAAGTGCAGTGAGAAGCCACTGGTGAGTGTCAAACAAGAGCTCTAAATGACAGGGCTCTTATTAGGAAATAATCCTGACTACTATGTGCAGAAAAGACTTTAAAAAACAGGAGTGTGGCTAATGTAAGGGAGAGTGTTAGTAAGCACTCTCATCTCTAGGACTCAGTATCTGATACCTACCACTTAAGGAAAAGCGGTCTAATGTGGCTCATAGTTTAAGGGGATTCAGTCCATGGTCAGCTGGCTCCAAGGCAGGAGCATCACTGTGGAAGGGTGTGGGGGAGCAAAGCAGCTTGCATGCTGGTGGCTCAGAGGAAGAACAGGGAGCAGAGCCAGAGAGGAGTGGAAAGGAACCAGATCTAGACTGAGGTCTTGCCTCAGTGACCTACCTAGACCTACCTAGAGTATGCTTTACTAATCCCCACCCTGGCTCCCAAACTAATCCCAAGGATACATCATGATTAAGAGTCACAGGTAGATAAGAGTCCAATTAAAGAAAAGATTTAGAAATAGATAGGTGACTGAAGGTGGTAAGGAAAATAGTTAAGAAAACTGAACTTTTTTCTTATATTGACAAAATTAGGGGAGGAACAACTGCAGAGGGTTGTGGTGTATGGGGTTAACTTCCACGTTGGACTTAGTAGTCTCAAAGGCAACAGACACATTCACATTCAAGGTATATGACAGAAGTAGAAATCCAAGTACAAGTAGCAGTTATGGAAGTCACTATTCAGCCTTCTAATCTTATCTATGTTCATATCTATAGCCATTCCGTCATGAACATACCTGATCTAATCTAATCTTTTACATGTTTGCTTTAATATATTTTTAAATCATTCTTATAGCTATTTAGATTCTATAATTTACTTTAAGAATAACACAGCTGGGTGCACTTGTGTATAAATATACATAAAAATTGTTTTCTATTACTTTCATGTAACATCAGTTTTCAAACAGGGCCTGGCTAAATAGCTCAGCAGATTAAAGTGCCTGCAAGCAGGCGCAGGGACCTGGGGTTCAATCTCCAGGCCTGCTGCGCCAGCCCTGCCCCCATGGCCCATTACGATGGCAGCTGAGACCGGGCGTGGTGGTGGAGGCTCAGTAGCTGGGAGGCTGTGAACTGGGAGTTGGATCTAGTAGTGAAACTCTGAATACTCTGTAGACTCTTCCACAATATTTCTTAATTTTTCTCTTGGAAAACAAAAAATATAGAAGAGTTTGTAAATTTTTTTCTACAGCATAATTTTAGGGACTCAATTGCACTTCATTAAATAGATATTACGGCTTGCTAACCAGCTGCCTACCATTGGACCTGTGTTGCTATGCTTTATCAATGTAAATGTGTGATAGTTTATCAATAAAGCCTCATAAATATTCACATTTTTTCATAAGATAAATTTCAATGAGAAGAAGAATCGGGAGAGAAAGGCTTGACAAATTTTAAGAATTTTCATATGAATGTACAAGTTATATTCCATTTTAGACATCTAATAATAGTTGTTTGGTGATTATTTATTTGTGGAAAGATCACAGTTGCATTAAGATGATGTGAAGGTGACTCCCCCTTTCCTTTGGAGAAATAATACAGTGTAGCTGACAATAATGTGAACTTGATAGGCATCATGGCTTGCTTCAAGAGTTGGGAATAGTTGATACTACGTTTTCCATGGGCATCTTTTTCTTCTCTTGCAAATACTCAGATGTTGCCTGCTGTTTATTGAAGTTTCTAGTTCTTTTCACAGTAAAAATTGTTATATATGGACTATTTATTTATCACAAACACATCACAAACCCTTTTCTTTCCAGCTTGTTATTCACTTCTTATTTACATCTAAAGGTGTCTTTTATTTTTTCCACATGGGCAGTGTGGGAGGATGCACAATAGTGTTTAGCTTTCCGTACATTATTCAAAAAGAAAATATCTCTTTAACAAGTAAATTCTCAGGGCCAGTGTGATAGCTCAGCACACTGTCTGAAGCACCTGCTTAGGAAGAGCACGGTGGCGGGGTTTTGAGCCCTGGTATGCTGTGCCAGCCCCGCCGTGGATTATGCCGAGACAACTATTGGGACGGGATGTGTTGGCACGAACCTGTAATCCAGTGCTTGGGAGGCTGAAAACGGGAGAAGAATCACTATGAGTGTTATCTATGTAGTAAGACCCTGTAGACCCTGTCCTAAATACAGAGAAAAGTACATTCTCTTTTGTAGACTGAAAAAGCTCATAATAATCCCAACAGATTAAACATATAATTGTGCAATCCTAAATGCATGTTGTCAAAATTTTAGAATGACAACATTGTCTTTCTATTCTTTTTCATAACAGTTTTCTACAAATATGGATCTCATTTCAATTAACCTTAAGCATAATATCTATTTGCTTTTTTTCTATTCATCTTATAATTTGTCCATCTGCTTTATTTTGTCTTTATTTGGGTAAATTGATATTCTCTATTATCTCCTTTTTGGCTTATCAACTATAAATTTGTGCTTTGTGTTGTAATTTATCAATGTAAATGTGTGATAGTTTATCAATGAAGCTTTATAAATACATTTATTTTTAACAAGTATGTCAGTGGCTGCTTCAGAGTTCATAATATACATTATGTTTAGTGTAACACAAGCTGCTCTTCTAATATTATAACTCTGTGTGTATAATTTCTCCCCACATATTCTCTGTGGTATTGTTCATAGACATGGTCAATTTTTTTATCTGTCACAGACCATATTGTGTTACTGTTGTTTAAATAATCAAGTATTTTTAGAGATGTTATGTGGTCAAACACGTTGCATGCATTTTTCCATACAATTATTACTTCTGAAGCTCTTCATTCCTTTTCATGAGGGTGCTATTTTTAGCCAGTATTACTGTTTTTCTACCTGGAGGATTTGACATTTCAGGTGGTATGAATCTTGAGCTGATGGATTGCTTCAAGTTTTGCACATCCACAAATGCCTTTCACTTTCATCTTTGAAAGCTGTTTTTCTCTCCCCAGTACCTCAAACCTGTTGCTCAGCTGTCCTCTCTCTTGCCCTGTTTTGGATGAGAAATTTGCCATCATGCTTATTTCCTTTGCTGGGAATGTGCGTACCTCTTCTTTCTAGCTGCATATATGGTTTTCTTTCCAACCTTTATTTGTACATATTGCTCATATTTTTCTACTTGGTAGAGTTCTTTTTTCATTGTTTTCTTTTATAAATATGGTGTGAACTTTCAACACTCATCACATTTTACTACTTTTCTTGATGGTTCATAGTTTTCATTTACTGAATACCAGATATGTGCTTGTTGGCTGTCAGTTAGCAGCTTTTGGGAATGCAGTTTGTGTACTTAGAAAGTTTTGATTCTTTCAATTTTCACTTCCAAAATACTTTAGGCTATGGTGGGACAGTATTTGGTCTACTTGCTTCTTCTGTCCTTAAAATTAATTTAGATTTTTTTCTTTTTAAAAGATCTATGTACTAATTTCTAAGCCTGTCTAAAAAATCTTTCATTTATTTTATTTATTTGACACAAGGAGTCTTACTATCCAGCTCAGACTCATTGTGATCCTTCTTTTTTCAGCTTTCCCAGTGCTGGGATTATGGGCATGTGCCACCCTACTGGTTTTGGTGACCTGACTGTCTCACCCAAGGTTCAAGGGCCAGCATAGAATGCAGTACCAAGGATCGAACCTGAGTTCTTGTGCTTGCCAGGCAGGCTTTTAGACCATCGAGCTATCTCCTCAGCCCCAGATCTATGTGCTATTTATATTCCCACATCATGATGTTAGAGTTCTTTTTCCTCTACTCTAGCACATTTTTATTTGTCTTTTGCTAACAGCCATTTTAACAGGGGTGAGGTGAGATCTTAGCATAGGTGACATTGTCATTTCCCTGATCCTGAACTAAAAGCTACCATCACGCTGTGTGCTGCGGCTACCCCACCCTGAGTTCATTACAATGTAATGAACCTTGCACAACAAGTGATGCCTGCATGCCCAGTTTTCCTGGATACTGTGCACAAGACAGGCATGGAATCAGCCTCGGTATCCATCAAGAAGCCAGCAGATGAAGTAAATGTGGTATTTACACAGTGTATTATTTTTTGGCTATAAAGAACCATGAAATTCTGTCATTTACAGTGAAATGAATGGATACGGAGAACCTTATATCAAATGAAAAAGTTACAGAGAAAGATCAGTGCTGTATATTTTCTCTTATATGTGAGAGCTAAGAAAGAGTAACCTGATGATAGAATTTTTAAAGTTTAGGTAGTTTTAAAGTAATGTTGGACAAGGAATGCAACCCAAAATTACAAGAAGTTCTAGCATTGTACATACCACAGTTGATAATAACTTATTAGATATTTTCTAAATAACTACAAGAAAGTACTCAAAGACTGCAAACAAAAAGAAGTGATATACAGAGATATACAATTAAATCTTGTTAATCAGAACTAATTTTTAAAATGTTATGAATATTTTCTTCAAAGTTTTTTCTGATCCTTCAGTACATAATTTTTACAGCTACATTTTTTCTGAATCCTCCAGTCTTTTCTCTTTATGTGACTTTTCAATATTTTTGCCTCTGCCTTTTGGCTTCTAATGTGGTCTTCACTTGAGATTGGAGTTTGGCTGGTACTGGTTCTACTCTCTGTCTGCTTACACATGAACAGGTTAGCTTCCGAGCTTAGGTTTTATACCATATGTTCTCCAGGTGTTTTGTGATGGCCCAGTGATCTAGAAATGCTATGTTTCTTTCTATCTCAATGCTTTCTCCTCTAGCTTTTCAATGCCCTGCAGCACATGTTCAAATATTAGAGACTGTGCCTCTGCTTCCGCTGTTTCCTGATTCTGTGCTCTTCACTTTACATGTGATGATGTTCCAACAGAGAAGACTGAGCTAATCCAGCCCTTGCATACCTACTGCTGCTTTGTGGCTTCTGACCTATGCACTGCTTTATTTTCTGCACCAATGGATGCAGTCAGGGAATATAAGTAGATAAAACTGAAATTATAACACAGCATTTTTCAGATGCTCCCTCTGTCACTTCAAATTTAACGTGCCACTTACATTTATTTTGTCTATGGAAATCCATACAGTTGACAAGCAGACAGGTGCATTCAGAGTTTTAGCTTTTTTGATTACATATTTGATCTCAGTGGAGGTCTCAATAATAGTTAATTCTCTCATTATCAGAATGAGTGATAGTTATGGAAATTAATTAAGATAAGGTCTATGAAGTTTGTAGCAGAATATTAAGTAAATAGTGATGTCAATAGTCATTCTTACAAATACTCAGTTTTTCCAAAATTCACATAAGATTTCTGTTTTCCATATTTGATAGTATGAGTTCTCAGTTTTCTCCAATCAGAATGGAACAATAAGTGAACACTATCCTTATTTATTTTATTTATTTATTTTGAGATGCAATCTCTCTACATACTTCAGGGTATCCTTGAAATTACCCTGTAGCCCAGGCTGGCTTAGAATGCATAGTAATTCTCAGCCTGCCACGTCCTGCTAAGTGCTGGGAATATAGGCATATGTTCCTACACTAGTTATCAATTGAATTTTTAAATCCAAAATTTCTTGTGTTTGTCCTCTCCCACCTCCTCACCCCCCACCCCCACCCCCACCCTTTCCTTCTGAGACAGTCTCTCCAAGTAATTCACGTTGGCGTTGAATTTATAGTGTTGAGGGCGGTGGGCTCCAGCTTGTAGTAATCCAGTTGCCTCAGCCTCCTATGTGCTAAGATTACATGTGTGTATCACCACACGTATAAAAAAATTCTCAAATGCTAACATCTATAAGTTAATTTGATTTAGCTACATATTGGGTATTTTTGTTATACTCTCTGAAATTATCATCTTGTAAAGGAATTGAAGAGTATGATGTTCATGTTGATAAGAGATCATAAAGTTTTATTAGTGCCATTCTGTATTTCATTTAACATTTTCTCCAACTTTAATTTCCTTCCCACTTAGTCTCCTGGTGTAACTCAATCAATGAACTTTGAATATAGGACTGCTGTTATTTGGGTAAAGAGCAACAGTGCAGAGAGGAGAAAGGCTTCAGCCAAGCCCTTCCCTCTCCACCAGTTGTGCCTTGGAATTCTGGGGAAAGTATTCCTCACAGTCAAATTCCTTGTTGTTTTTGTCTCCCGGCCATAGCACCCGTCCCATCAAGATGTCTTTGAGGCCTCTGTTTTATTGTATCATCAAGTGCCTGCTGTGGCCGTTGAGGTCTGTGCACAGGCCTCTGGCTTACCGGCTCACACGCTGACGTTTGCCCACAAACATAGGTCCAGGTTGAGAGTGTAGAAGGGGGACAGGCAGTACTTGGCTTGGCACTAAGAGCCAAGAGCAAGACATGTGCTTCATCAACAAACACTGAGTTTGGATGTGAGTAACACAATCCACAAAAGAGTGATTCAAATAAAGTAGATGAACAATATTTTTTCACTTAAGAAAAATTCAGATGTGAGCAGTTCAGAACTTTTCGTCACTCCATGGCTCCAACTTTTGCTTTGGCTTCTCAGCCCTTATTTCCTGCATAACAAAAGTCACTTCGTGGTTCACAAAGCTGCTACTTCTCTAAACTATTATAGCCTCAGAACCCAGAGGGAGCTCACATGTTCCTCATGCAGCCGCCACACTCAGTTGCAGAGGGAGATGAGAAATGATGCATAGAGCCTTCATCAGTGGGCATAAATCACCAGGCCCCATCCACCAATTCCATAACTAAGGCTAAGCCAGAGGGCCTAGCAGGTCACTCATAGGCAAGGATGGAAGAATACCTGCATGGAAGTTCTCTTATTCATCCTTGCTACCCTGCCCTGGGGTTACAGTTCACAAACAGTCTTCCCAGACCCCTCTGCTTCCTGCTTTTGTTTTCGTCCTAAGAGGCAACACTTTTGGTGTTTAAGACAAACAGAAACTTAAAATCCACCTCTATTTCTGTGCCTAACCATGTTGACTGAAAAAGGCTTTCACTATGTTGAAGACTGGCAGGTGCATGGCAGCTGCTTTTATTTTAAAATTTATACCCAAGGAAGGTTGCTTTCCTGCCTGTCTTTGATTTATTTTTAATACAGACAAGGAAGCCCAAGCATGAAGAAGATGTTATGAGCTGCTGCTCCTATGTGTCTTTTGGGACACAGCTGCATCACCTGGAGAATGAAACAAGGAAGTGCAAGTGTGAATCTCGGCACCAGGACCCCAAGTCCCAGGCAGTGATCGTGGGACTGCTACCAAAATCCAGAAGCTTCTGTCTGATGATAGAATAGAAGATAGGGCTCATTTTCATTTGTCATAGCCATATACCTTGTTGCATGGTACACGTACCAGTCACCAAAATTGGGGGTACCATTGCAGAAAATTTTAATGGCTCCACATTATGACTTCCTAGTAGATGCAGGTACAATGGCTCTTCTTGGCCCTTCCAATTTGACCTGTCACTTGACTTGATCACCCATTCTAGCACTGGCCAAAGCTTTTCCCCTTTCTTCTTTTATACCAGCCCAATAATTGTTATTCATCACAGTTCTTTTATTAATAGTAGGGGAAAATTTTGAAATTACATCTCTCTCTCTCTCTAGAGCTTCTAGAATTTACAATATCAACAGGGAACCTTCACTGCAGGATCCTAATATGAAAGTCTCTGTGTAGGAAAATTCATAAGCTGGGGTGACTTTTGAGTTAAATTAAATTTTCTGGCTCAAGAAATGCTTTGCTTGGTTTTCACCACCATTATGAAGCAAACAGAATAATTTCAGATTCACTTTGTGCAAAAACACAGCCTGGGTTGAAACAGGCTTTCTGTGAACAGCAAGGAAATATTTGCATCTGCACATTGATATGTAGTGAAATAGGCTGGGAAAGATAAGATCAATTTTCTATTAAAAGTAAAAAGGCCAATGTAGCAGGCTACAGTGGGGCCTCTCCATTTGTCATTCAGAACATTTTGACAGTTTTGCATTAGCCATGGAAGACAGCAAGCAGTGTGCTGATGTCAGGCTGTGGAAAACTGCACACATGTGCATATACACATGCACACACACGCATGCATGCCGGTATAAGATGCACATTTTAGTAGGTATAAATGTAGACATATTTACAGGGGCTAACACAAAATACAGTTGTCACACATACTTTCACCTATTTGAGCAAGTTGACACAAGCACACAAGGATATACACTACCATATATGAAGACTCATGGGATAAATGGCACAGGGCACAGTCAGGACAGGCATTGCGGGGAAACACATTAGTATGGAAAGGGTCACACAAGTAGAAACCAAGACCCTGGGACATCTGGAGACACATGAACACACAGACATGAAAATGTTTGCCAATAGCCACCGCGGCCAGACAGACTCTCAAAGGTCCACAAAGGAATCCATGCCACAAAGCTGGCCTGATATGTGGGGCTTTGTGCTGAGAAGTACACCCTCCATTCTACACATATGACCATGTGCTCTTTATTTGATTCCCTGCAGTTTCATTTTGTACTGACTCTTGTAAAACTATTGCTGTATGCCTGGGCTTTCCATAGTCTTCTTTCTCTCCCTATTCTCTGTTGACTCTTTTGAAGTCTACTTATTTTTTAATTATTTTTAAGGCATAACTACTTTAACACAGGTTCTCTTGTTCCTTCTAGAATATTAAGAGCAGTTACCTTCCCTACCTGGGGTCCATCTTGCCCTCTTTATATCATATAAAATTGTCCCTTATAGCATATCAAAGCTGATTGCTAGAGTTGCTTTTAAAACCAAAGAATAATATGAAGTTTATTACACCCCTGCTAGATCAGGTGTCAAAAACGTTTATATTATTGTTATCATGATCCTATCCATTCTGAACTTCTGTTTTCATTCTTGAGTAACTTCAAGTTTGAAATTTGCCTTTCCCCATTTTTTCTGATTCTCTGTCCCTTGACCCTAGCCATTTAGCTTTCCTAATTAGTTCTGTTACATTGTTGTGGCTCGAAACAGATCACACTCCTTCATCATATGAGTTCAAAGGTGTTTGAAAGACTGAACTTCTGCACCATACTTGGAAAGCCCTGGATTAAACATAAACAGACACACTTCTTCCTTGATGTGATTCTTGAAACTTTCAGTACATTGAAATGCATTGCCAGGAATTTTGTAGACCACAGAATAGTTTCCAGCTCTCTTTGGCCTCAGCAGTGTTTCCTGAGGAGTCTCTTGTGCAGAACGCCCCTTGGGAAATACAACCTTAAACCCACTTGAAGTGTGTAAGCAACTTCCTGTGTTGATAGTCTTGCTGGAGCCTGTTACATCCTGAGCTACTGCACACCCTGGGAGATGGTTTCAGGCAGGACAAGCTGGCCACACTGCTCACTATCCTCTCATACTCTTAGCCTGTTGGGTGCCTGTTTTCAGTATCATGGAAGGACAGAAATATAGAACAGTGTGTTTTCTTATTTCTATTTATTCTCCATGCTTAGGCAAAAGAACAAGCTGGGAAGAGGCTTGGACAGAGGCCCTCAAACTATGGTCCCTTCCTGGTGGTGTTAGGTCTGTTCTGAGTGACAGGACATCCTGCATCTTCTGCATTCTGTAGGACAAAATTTATTTATTTTTGTTTCTGGCATTCCTTGCCCCCTTGGTGATTAGCTGGGCTTGGTGGTTCTTGTTTCTATTGACCCCGTTTCATAGATGATGTATTGTGTTGACTTGAATTTGTTCTCCTTAGCTCAAAGGACCTGGAAGCTTGGACACTGCAGGTATTTGACAATATACTACTCAATGTCATTACACAACAACACCACACACACACATGCATGTGCGCACGTGCGTGCGCACACAGACACACACACACACACACACACACACACACACACATTTCCAGTATCAGAGCAGACTCAGTTCCTATCTTAGCTCCATGGATCCCAATTTCAGTTATGCTGTATGCTGACGATCACAGGCCATTAGCCTTTGCACAGCAGTAGCAATACTGCCTCCTCTCGGAGCTGTTGTTTGCACTGAATTCAACATAGCAGTGCCTGGCACTGAGTAGCAATCACTGAGTGCTTTCTACAGTGATGTCATGAGCATTTTCCAGGCAAGCTTTTTGTTGTTTCGAGTATTGCATTTAAGTTTTTCTTTTCTTACACACTCTCTTTGAGGCTTACTAGATTTAAAAAAAAGAATTAGGTGAAACTAAAAGAATAATCCGTTGATACTTTCTACAAAAGAAAGTCTGGAAATTAATTGCAGGAATACTGAAAGGATACCAATGGAATGATAAAAACAGATTTTGCTTATTTCTAAAGAAGGGAAAATAAGTCTTTGTAAATAAAGAACCTGATATTTAGGTAAATCAAATAATGTCCAAATTTAAAGTTCACATAATGAGCGAATTTTTAAATTCAAGCTGTAACAAATACAGCTTGAAAAAAATTTTCATGTGTGTGTTCCTTAGAGAATAATTAAGCCAGTAGAACATACATGTTTCAGTCTCTGGAGCCCTTTAGATTCATAGAAATTACTGAAGAGTTTCTTTTTATGTGGGTCATATCTATCAATATTTATAGCGTTAAAAATTAACATAAGAAAGCCTCCTAATAATCCATTGAGTTAGAAAATACCAAAAGCACTACATTCCATTGCATTAGCCCATGCCCACAGTCCATACTGGCCACACTCCTCTGGAGAGGCAGTCGGATATTAGTGTAAGAGAGAGAGAGAGAGAGACCTTGATTCATATATCAGTCCCTGGAGACTCCCTCTGCTTAGATTCCTAAATGTGCATCTACCGGAAAGGGTTGAGAGACTCCTACAATCTCTACAGCAAATGGTCTTGTCTAGCATAGAAACAAAACTAGGTCCCACAGCCCGGGAGAGACTTTCTCCAATTCTCCATATAAATAAACAAAAGTTACAAAAGCACCTAAAATGAAAAAAGTGACAAAATAAATCTCTAGGAACAAACTGTTAAAAAGCAGAGATTTCTTGGGGTTTTTCATATAAGAAAAACCTATGACATTTATGATTATGTGCCTACTTTATTTACTTCAATATGATCTTAAGCTGCATCCATGCACGTCTGAGTGCCTCAGGTTTACCTTTCTAATGGCATAGTAGTGCTCCACTGCGTGTAAATACTACATTTTATTTATCAATTCATCTGTTGATGAGACTTAGCTACTTTAAATTGCACTGCCATAAACGTGGACATCTGGGCATCTCTGTAATATGATGTTGTAACCTTTCTTGGAAGATACCTAGAAGGGGAAACACTAAGTAAAATAGAATCTTTACTTTTATTTTTTTAAAAGTAATTTCCATATGACTTCCCTGGTGGTTAAGAACTCAGAAAAGAATTGAGACCTTCAAATAAAAGAATCAAAAAGCGATTAACCAAAGTGAACACAGATGTCTCAAAAAACTACAAATGAATAGTAAATATGCATGAAAAACTTTAAAATTCCTGGCTGTTAGCAAAATACAAATTATAATGAGGACATACTATGTTACTCCAGAAATAATGACTGGCTTCAAGAAATCAAGAAATAATCAATGCTGTTGAGGGCATGGGGGAGAAAAATGCCCCATATTATTGGTGGGAATGTAAAGCCAATGCATTCTGATATAAATACAAATCTTAGTGAAAAGGAATTATTTTCCCAAATAACTCTTCCACACTCCCTACAAAAAAAAAAAAAAAAAAAAAAAAAAAAAAAAAAAAAAAAAAAAAAAAAAAAAAAAAAAAAAAAAAAAAAAAAAAAAAAAAAAAAAAACCATGAGAAAGGCAATGTGTTTCCATATAATTTACTTTAGTAAAATTAACAACATGGAATCAACTTTCTTAATTCATTTTGAAGTGTGAAGAGAAGTATTGTTAACTACAAGTAGAGTGTTACACTGCAGATCTCTAGCACTCACACATTTTCTGTGACTGAAACTTCTGCCAGTAAAAAGCAGTTCTTCCAGTTTTCCTGTGGACAAGTCGGGCAGCTGCCATTCTTGTATCTTCAGTAACTTTTGCTACTTTAGATTCTTCATGTTAGTGGAATCATGCTGCACTCATCCTCTTGTAAAGAGCTTATTTCATATAACATAATGTCCTGAAGGTCCAAGCGTATTCTAACAAGAGTTACCTGCTTTTTGCGGCTGAATGATCCACCGTGATGTATATCTAACAGTTCTCCTTTCTCTTCCCTTCATGGAAGGGTATTCTGGTTATTTGCACTCTTTGCTATAGTGCATAATGTAGCAATGAATGTACAAATGCCACTACCACTTTGAGCTCCACAATGTGTTTCTTTTTTTTCAGTTTTTCTATCTTTTGGTTGAAATTCATGCATCATTTTCCTAGGTTAATTGAGAATCTTTAAAAGATCATCTTTTGAGGGAATTAATACAATTTCTGCCTTTTAAAGATTTGTTCCTAGAGATTTATTTTGTCACTTTATGGGAGTATATTCTTTTGTTCTGGGTGCTTCTGTAACTGTTAACTACTTATATGGAGAATTGAAGAAAGCCTCTCCCAGACTATGGGAGACAGGACAATCTCCTATCAACCAGGTGAGATTATGGGGGGTCTTTCAATCCTTTTTGATGGGTGCATATTTAAGAACCTAAGTAGAGGGATTCTCCAATTTCTTTTTTCTAGGAGTTTATAATCTTTTGCTCCTGCTGGAGTCTCTCTGATGCACCACTGCCTTTAGCAGCAGCTACAGGCTAGCTCTTGCGGAAACAATGTGAAAGTTTCACACATGCTTTTGGCTACTGACATTCATTGGTCAGAGCTTGGAGCTTGGCTGAGTGGTCAAGCTGGGACCACACCATGCAGAAAGAGGGTGCATTGATAATGAAGATGTAGTAGGTCATTACCAAAGTGGTTAACAGGGCTACAGTGGAAGTGCATGCCATGGTAGGGAACGTCTACAATCTTTGAGGCTTGCTTGAAGCAACCACAAGCCTTTAACCATGGCGCAACTTATAATTCCTCCTTATGCTTAAAAGACACCACAATTCTTAAATTTTGCAAACATTGGATTTTTAATGGATTTGCCATTCACTTTATGGAGTCCAATTGATTTCTTGTAGGTCTAGTAAATAGGCTTTCCCACAGGAAGAATGTGTTCTTGTAGGAGAGGGCATCCATTTCTATAAAATGGAAATATACTGATATCTGACTGGTTTATGGAACTTATCTTTAGACTTCATTAAAATCCTATAATTCTAGCTACAAGAAAAGAAGGGAAGACATTGACTGACTGTCAAAACCAACAAGGACTAGAGGGAGGCCCCTTGAAATCTCATCCCCGTAAGCTGGTAAACATTTATAGCTAATTTGAAATGAGATGCTTAATTACATAATTTCATTCCAATTAAGCTGCTAATTAATAGGCAGGGCATCTTGGAGTGCTTTACGCAGTTCAACTAAGAGGCGGCAGCATCCTGAGCCCATTACCTGTGACCCTTTGGGAGAGATTAGTAAATAACTGTTTAAGAGTCTGGAAACAGTTTGTGAAAGAGAAAACAAGCGGCCAGCCCAGGGGGGTTCCAGGCTCTGGACTATCGTGGGCTCAAGATCTAGCTTTCTTATCAGGCCCTTGATAGAAAATAATGAAATGAAAGGGGAAAAAGAAAGAAACTGAAAAGCATCCTACTAAATACTTAGTACACATCCATTGTGTGTGGCAGCAAGTGTCAAGGAAGCAGAGCACTATCATATGTACCCAGTTATTTTATCAAGCATAGTTTAGGATCGGTAAGCAGCTTTGACATCTCCTCAGCCTTTCACTCAGCCAGATCTTGTTTCCTTCTCTTTTCATCTCTGAGTTTATTCTGGGAACAAACAATCAGTGTCCTGTTCCTCTCCCTAGAGGATAATAAACTTTATATTAATGGAAGAACTCCAAATTGAAATCACTCTTTTGGAATAACATGAGTTGCTTCCTTACTTGCATATGTAGCCCATTGGAATTGGAAGTTGTGCTACTACAACCAGCATCTATTTATACACAAATGCATGATATATTTGTTAGCTCACTTGTGTCCTCCAGAGAAGATGTTACCAAAATGTATCTCCTTCTTCAGCAAATACAGATAAAGATTCCCGTGGGCCAGGAAGACAGGTTTTCTAGTTGCTAAATACTAATATCAGTTTGAGGTTCTTCCATAATCTTTTGTAAAATTGCTCAAAAGTTGCTTGAATGGCATCTTAACTTCTTAACCTTTTTAAACTTTGAAATGAGGTCAAGTACATATTTTATGCACACCCTAAAGGGTTGCACATGGGTTATCACCAGGTTCTTTGCCTACTTCTAACTGACATCATGCATTTTAATGTTTTATTATTTTTGTATTTTTTTATCATATTTGGTTGTTACAGGGTCTCACTATGCAGCTCAGACTCAGTGATCCTCCTGTTTTCAGCCTCCCCATTGCTAAGGTTACAGGCATTTACCACTATACTCTGATTCTGGCCAGCTCAGTCCACCCTGGGGGTGGGGCTGGCTCAGCATGTGGTGCAGGGGATTGAATTGCAGTCCCTGCTCTTGCCTAAGCTTGCCTACCTGGGTATCTCGCCTATCTCGCCTGCCCCATGCATTTTTATTTTCAAAATATTCTTTGACAGAATGCTTCCTTACAGTTATCTCAGCTATTTTGCATATCTCTCCTTCTCTGCTACTGGCTATGGGAAGAAATTTCCTCACTTCCTCAGGGTCTGTGCGGGCATGGAATTGTTAGAAATCACCTAAGTGAATACATGACTGTAGGTTTCAGTCCTTCAAAAGAAGATAATTTTTTCAGCAGAAGCATGCAGAACCCCAGAGAGATCATGACTCACAACATTGTTAGAGAATATAAACTTTGTCTTTTGTTTGCCCCACACATTGTACACACCTACTGAAATCACCCCTGAGAAAAGCCAAGGGAATCATAGAAACACCTCAGTCAGAGACAGTTCATCTTTCCCTTGGTCATGAACACTGCTGGAAATGCCTCAGATTGTTTCTTCCTATAGCTCTTCCTTACATGCTTTAGTGCCTTCACCTCACAGGGACCAGGTAGGCCAGAGAAAGGAAGAGCTGCCTAGACCATGACCTCTAGGTTCATGTCTACCACTGGCCCAGGACATTAGCCTGAACCCAACCAGTTTGCATAATACATGGACCCAGCACATAATATAATACAGCTGTAATGCAACAAGAGTGTGCCTTACTGACACTTGGATCCTGTCCTTCACTGTGCAGATATAGTGAAATGCAAAAGGTGACTAATAAATATCTTGTTCCACACATTATGAATGCACTTCACTTTTTTATATTAATTTTATTGAGAAGTAGCAATGGCACAGTTTCAAAACAGGTTAGTAGGATAGTTACAATAATTAATACATCGCATAGTGTTGTCTTAAGATGGTATGATATCTTGTCTAAACACTATTCAAAACTTTCTTCTCATTGAACTAAAAGAAAGTAGCTGTATATCTCTGCTGTTTTGTGTATACAGATACATTTTTTTCACTACAAAATGCTCTTTCATTTATATCCCCCTTCTTGTTTCCTTTTGTCAGAGATGGGTATTCCAATGCCATTCATGTATTGAAGGTACATGAATTCAGCAAAGCAATACAATATTGTCCAGTAGTCTATAATAGTAGTGAATTATGCGCATGACTGGCAGTGTCAGAAGTATAACTTCATCCTTTTACAGTTCAGCATATTAATATGGCTTGCCATTTTATACTTCGACTTTGTACTTTTCTGCTGGATGGTTAAGACCAAGCTAAAGCAAGATGTATATAACAAAAAGTATAAATTTTGTGTCTGACAAGGTCAGTCAAGTCCCCTCAGGATTTACCTGCCTAAGGAGAGTCACCTAGACAGAAAACATTCTCTCAAGTTTTCACAGAAAGCAAATTGGTCAAGCAATGGCCATGACTCATCCACATGGCTGACATTGACAAAATATCTGCACTTCACTTTTGTTGTTAGGGTTAAATGGATCAAGCAGAAATCACTAGGTTGCTCCAAAATTGAGCAAACCTCTAGGGCTCGTGCCTGTGAGGAGCTTGCATCCTGTTCATCTGTCAGCCCAGTGGGATTCTTGGACATGAGATCTATGTTGCAGAGACTTCTGAGGCTTTAAGTCCTCAGCCTCTGGGTAGCTCAGCCTGGCACATGGGGAGGCTCAGTTATAAGGAACTGGGGTGAGTGAGGTGCTTATTCTACCAAGGAGAAATTTTCTCCTTCCTGGCTATTGCCAGGATCTTAACTGATCAGATTTCCCACCAGATCAAAGGCACATGAGACAGATCAGCCCCTTCACCTAACAACTGGAGGAGACTTCTTGGTAGCCCCTTGTAGTATGATTTATTGGGATACATCATTTTTTAAAACACACTAATCAATATGATAAAATATGTAGAATGTGGGTTTTTTTTAGAACCTGGGTGTTAAGAATTCCTGAGTATAATATGACCAAGCTATGAAACATATATAGTGCATTCTAAAGCTGTCAAGACAGAAAGTAAAAGGAAAAAAAAAACATTGGTTAGTTGTTCATAAGCTCTTGTTTACTGCCATTGGAAAGTTGGGTGTTTTTAATTGTTTTCTTATATAGCATTAAGATAGCTTCTCCTTTCTGAACTTTTTCGATAATGGATATGAAACTTGATAATTATTAATTGTAATTTAAATATTATTTTGGAGAATCATTTTTAAATTTATTTCTGAAATTATTAGGCTTTTTTGTTTAATTATTTGAAACAAAATTTTGCAGTTATTACAGCTGGCCTTGAGCTTGCGGTCTTCTTGCTCCAGTTCCTTGAGTGCAGGCTCTACAGATTGGTGCCAACACACCCAGCTCTAAAATTCATGTTTTCCTGTTGATCAACTGTGTGCCAAAGCAATGTTGTTACATAACATTCTCTGTTGTGTGTACTTTGAAGGATAGCAATTTATGTTAGCATGAAACTGATAAAAGCATTGCCATTCACTTCAAGAATTTGTGGTGCTGGATATGTTCTGATGTGTTGGCTAAAGGTATATATATATATATATATATATATATATATATATATATATATATATATATATATATATATGTCCCCTTGTGTGTTTTTTATTTTCCTTTTTATACTGAAGATTGTACTCAGTATCTCATGGATTTTCCCAGTCTGCTTCAGCCCCTTGAAGCATGTGACAAGCATGTGTCCATGGCCTTCTTGTGTTTGTTTTGGTTGGTGGTGTCTATGCAAGTCCACCGCATCTCAAGGAAGTCATAGTGTAGGACAGTTTAGATCTTGGTATGTACTTATATTTACTGAGATGAATGAATTCTAATCTTGATCATTTTTTTTACATTGCTTATTTTGTAATTAGATGACATTTCTAAATATAAATTTTCAGAAAAGTTTTGATGACTGAGTATCCATTCTGGAAAAAGCTATTTTAGAATATTATCTTCAAAAGCAATGAGATAATATGAAAAATATTTCCTAATGAGCAGCCAAATTTTGAATGATCAAGTTATTGCCACTACAATTTTAGTAGCCTTACTTATGAGGTAATGGATACAAAATTATTTCAGATTATTAGCAGAGTTAACAGTTTGTAGTAAGGTGTATCTGATTTTTAAACTTTCTTTAATGTGCATCTTTTAAAGTAAAAATTAAAGTTTTTAAGCAAGATCCATGAGGAAGAAACCATTTAATGTGTAGATCAGGGAAGGATTTATGAATAGCAGGCCATCTTGGGCACTTCAGACCCTGTGTGTAGAGTCACATACTTTTATCCAAAGTCCTGTTTGATGAAGGGAAGATAGTTTTTCTCATCAGTTTTATAATGTGGCTGCAAAAATCATGTTAGAATGTTCTCCAAAATCTCTCACAAACTTACAACATTTTCATGGTTAACAAATGTATTTTTTCAAGTCAAAGAGAAAATTGTGGAATATTCTAATAAGGTTTTTGAACACTTTTTTCCAATCAATACCTGGTCACTACATTAGGCCTTGTGGTGCACACCTGTGATCCCAGCACAAAGGTAGATGAGGCAGAAGGAATGGCAGCTGGTTCCCGGGGCTACAAAGGGAAACCCTGGCTCAATAAGATGTACATGGTCATTATTATTTTTACTAAAATAGATAATGCAAATCCTCTCTTATTCTGTCTCACAAAACTTATGTTATTTTCCCATATACACAGTTAATAACAGTTCTTTGTAGTAGAAATAAGTTCAAAAATCTGTATTTTTCTCTTTTATATATCTATCCCACATTTATTCACTCTGCTTAGGAATGAAAGAAATAAACTGTCAAGATATGTGGGTGTTAGAATTCATGGACACACTTTCCTACTCATTCTATGACCTTGAGCTCATCCATTTGCCCTTCTGTAACTCTGAGGGAGCTTTTAGCTATAAAACAGGCAGCAACTTCTGGGCATGTCTTCAGGAAGCACAGCAGATGCAGGTGACTCTAGGTCTAGTAAATTCGATGACCAAAGAACACTATCTCAGGTTAAAGTTTGCCTCCCAGCTGCCACTTTTACCATTCTTAGTATCTCAGATTCATTCTCCACCCTACCACATGCACACTTTATGTGTTAACTCTGCAGGACCAGATAATACACAAAAACAAAACAAAGTTCAGCAGGGGGGTACATGGCCTTAGCCATTGGTTCATGTTCTTCTCAACCCTGAAATTCTTTCCCGTGACTCCTTGCGCCTGGCTCTTCCTGCCGTAAGCCACATGACTCACCATCCTTAGCAAGAATTGTGACATTGATCGTCCAGCTGGAGGTGGGCTCTGCCAAGAAGGCTGAACACTTATGCAAACTCTTGAATATTTAATGAACTTGGCTAAAAGTTTGCAGTGTTTGCCAAGGCTTAATTTCCTTAGCCTATAAAAGGGACAAGTGTCACTGCTATGTGTGGTATTTTTTGTGGCACTCAATAGCAGGTCCTTGGCTCTGGATGAAGAGCAGCACTGCTATGACCATTCTGAGGCTCGTTGGCCAATCATGTGTTGAAAGCCTTCTGGGTCCCCACCTGTAGCCATTCTGTTTGTGCCAGGCTTGTGGGGGCTGTTTCTTCACTGCTTACCATAGGAGAAAAGGCCCAAACGAGGTCACCTCTGATCATGGTCCCTCGTACCCACAGGCCAGAAGCCAATTAATAATGTAGAAGAAAACACAGTCTCAAGTATCCGTTCCACAGAAGTGCATTTCATAAATTAGGTGGCTCAGATAAAAGCAACTTTGCTGTATGTTTTAAAACCTACCACATAGGAAATATAAAGTACATGTGTTGGTATATAAGTTTGGATCTACCTAGGTCTTAACCATCCAGCAGAAAAGCATAAATGTATAAAAATGAAGTATACATCGTGAGCCCATAATATTAAGCTGAGCTGTAAATGGATATGGTCGACAATTTCTTTGAATAACTCCCTATGGTTGCAGAATGCTGGATTGTGTT